>PVHP010010789.1:0-46871 GCA_004024765.1 Zapus hudsonius | reverse complement strand
GATGGTCTGCAGGCCATGGGAGCCAGGGTTCCCATAGGAGTCAAGGCTTTGCCCAGTAATTCAGTCTCAGAGAACATATTGCCCACCCAGGTGAAGAAATACTTCATGGAATGTTCTATGTTAGCCTTTGAGACAGTCGTCATGTTCCAGCACAAATGCAAACCTAAGCCCTGAAATCATGATGTAGCTAAAATTCTGTTTTCAGGTCAACCACTGAATGCTTGTTCCTAAACTTTTCTTTTAAAAATTGGGCTGGAGAGATGGCTAAGTGATCAAAGGCACTTGCTTGCAAGGCCTTGTGACCTGGGTTTGAATCCCTAGTGTCCACATAAATTCAAATGCACAAAGTGGTGCATGTATCTGGAGTTTGTTTACAGCAGCAGGTGGCCCTGGGGTGTCCATAATCTGTGTGTGTATGTGTGTGTGAGTGTGTGTGTGTCTGTCTGTCTGTCTGTCTGTCTGTCTCTCTCAAATAAATGAATATTGTTTTTGAAACGATATCTTTTAAAATTAATACAGCATGGGTGGGGAAGTGGCTCAGTGGATATTGAGCTTGCCATACAAGCATGAGGACTTTAATTAATATAGCAGCTGTGAACAGGACCCAAGTGAGTGAGTTTGTCACCCCTGACATGACACAGCTGTACACTGCTGAGTAACCAAAAACTATTAACTCAGTAACCATTTCCATCGGTATTTATTAAAATGCCATCTACTTTACTTCTTCTTGGAAAAGTCCCTTGAATTTTACCATTCTCTAGGTAGTTGCTGATGCATGGTAGGATTTGGGGCTCTCTTGCAAAGCCAGTCTCTGGACGCCTTGGCAACCTACAAGTAGAAATTACTGCTAGAGTTTTCTGGAAGGTGTCCTCACCTGGGGATGAAATTAACTTAGCAAAGTCCTTTTAAGTTGGGAGAGCAGAGCTGGGGGAATAGTTTAGTGGGTAAAGTGTGAGTGTGTGTATGTGTGTGTGTGTGTGTGTGTGTGTGTGCGTGTGCTTGCCATGCAATCCATAAGAACCTGAGTTCAATCCTTAGCACTCGTGAAAAAAGCCAGGCTTGTGGAATGTGCTGGAACCCTGCACTGGGGAGGTAGAGAAAGGAGGATCCCTAGGGTTCACCAGCTAGCTTTTCTGTCTGGATCTGTGAGCTCTGTGTTCAGGGAAAGGCCCTGTCTCAAAAACTAAGGTGGAGAGTAACTGAGGAAGTCATGTAATAAAATCTCTAGCCTACACACACACACACACACACACACACACACACACACACACGTGCACATGCACACTCACATGCACGAAAATGCATGCACGCACATACACACAAACACACACACAGGCACATATGCACATACACATGCATGCACATGCACACGCAAGCACACACAAACACACACACACATGCACATGCATGCATGGACAAAACCCACAAAAAATGTGAAGAGAGCCACTCCGCAGAGTGAATACCCAGGCTAGCTCTATATCTCTCCCAGACAACCTTCCTGGGATGGTGGGGGACCCCTGCGGCCGTCTGCCTTCCTGAGATAAATAAATGTAGGGAGGCAGACCTCCACCCTCTTGAAGCTCCCAGGTCATTCTAATGTATTGCAAGAAACAGGGTTGCAGCCCTATTCATATTATATATGAACACGTCAGGGTCCCTTGGACAGGCCAGAAGGATGGGAACCACAAACTCACGCTGACAGGTTGACCGCTCAAATCCTGAGGGAGATGTGAGGTATCTACTTCCACTCTCCACCTTATTGTTTTTTGAGACAGAGTCTCTCACTGAACCCAGAGCTCAATTCATCTAGACAAGCTAACCAAGCAAGCCCCAAGGATTCCCCTGTCTCTGCCTCCCCAGTGCTGGGTTCCAGCACATTCCACCAAGCCTGGTATTTTCTGTGGGTGCTCAGGGTCCAAACTCAGGTCCTTATGCTTACACAGCAATCAGTTAACTAACTAAACCGTCTCCCCACCCCTTTTTATGTTTGGGGGGGTTGCTTTGGTTTAGTTTTGACAGGGTCTGGTCTGGAATTCATAGCAATCCCCCTGTCTGCCTCTCCAGTGCTGGGATTACAGCTGTAAACTGCCATGCCCGGCTGAGTGTAATTTTGTAAGAAAACACCCATACTGTCTTCCAAGGAATGGTACGCCTTGTACCACCCACCAGCAATGAATATGTGTTTCTCCAGCAAGCATTGGGTGACATGAGATGGTGACCATCTCTCTAGCTGTGGAGAGGCTCCTGGTGACTTCCGTTTGCATTTCCTCTATGGCCTGGGATGGGAGATCTTTTCATGGTCACTTTCTGTGTCTTCATTGGGGAGGACTTTAGCCAGCTTTTGAATCAGATTCTTCCAGTTGAGCTTTAAGAATTCTCGGTATGTTTTGGGCCACAGCACCTTATCAGATTTTTGTTATGCAAACATTTCCCCACAGTGTTCGGCTTCCCTTTTTATTCTCTTGACGATATCTACGGAAAGGCGGAAAATTTTAATTTTGACAAAGTCCCGGTTATCACTTCTGTCTCCTGTGGATCACGCGTTTGGTGCTTTAGAGTCAGTGCTAAAGGCGAGGCATCCGGAGCCCTTTGTGTTATCTCTGTGGACTTTAGAGTTTTGGATCATGTGTTTAAGCCTGTAATCGATTTTGAATTAATTTTTTGTGACAGGTATGAGGCCTGTGACTGCAGGCAAGGTTTTGGATTTGGATATTGAGTTGTTCCCGCACAAGTATTCATTAATTTCTTGTAGCTGTGAACACACACACAACCAGAAGCAACTGTAATTCAGCTTACAGTTTGGAGGGGATGTTTCATGGCAGAGAAGGCAAGGCAGGAGCAGAAAGGCAGCATCCCATAGGCAGGCAGGAAACAGAGGAAGAATAGTCAGGGAGACCTATCTAAAATATACCTCAG
Organism: Zapus hudsonius; assembly: GCA_004024765.1. Classification (NCBI taxonomy): domain Eukaryota; kingdom Metazoa; phylum Chordata; class Mammalia; order Rodentia; family Dipodidae; genus Zapus; species Zapus hudsonius. The sequence continues at coordinate 43,955 of PVHP010010789.1, read as the reverse complement.
GGCCCACACCCAGTGACCCACTTCCTGCACCAAGGCTCCAAGGCCTAAAGATTCCACGACCTTCCTAAACACTGATGCTTTATTGAGGACCAAGTATTCAAACACGTGACTGTTGCAGTCACCTTCTCGTCGCTGGGACAAAGCACCCAACTAAAAGCAGCTGATGGGTGGAAAGGGTTTATTTTCGCTTACAGTCTGGAGGGGAAGCTCCATGATGGCAGGGAAAAGATGGCGTGAGCAGAGGCTGGACATCACCTCCTGACCAACATCAGATGACACCGAGAGTAGGAAACTGAACTGAACACTGGCAACAGGGAGCTGGTTGTAACCCCCATAATCACACCCCCAACAGCACACTTCCTCCAGCAAGATTCCAATTCCCAATTCAAATTGACGCCAAGGCAGGTGTGGTGATGCGTACCTTTAATTCCAACACTTGGGAAGCAAAGGTAGGAGGATCACTGTGAGTTTGAGGCCAGCCTGGGACTATAGAGTGAGTTAGGCTAGATCAAGATCCTACCTCAAAACAACAACAGCAAAATGCCTTCCGCTGGGGATCAGGCACTGTAGGATCAGAACACACGAGTTTATGGGAGACACCTAATTCAAACCACCACAATGACCTCCAGAGGACATGTTACATTCGCACTACAATGCTCCATCCCTGAACCCCACAGGCTCTATGGCCATCTCATGATGCAAAATGCATTCAGTCCAACTTTAAAAGTCTTTTCCAGTCCCAAGCGTGCTCAGAGGTCTGATGTGCAAAGTCTCTTCTGAGGCTCAAAGTACTCGACCTATAAAATAAAATTTTTAAATTGAATTATTGAGATGGAGAGATGGCTCAGTGGTTCAGGCACTTGCCTGCAAAGCCTAACGACCTGGGGTCAATTCCTCAGTACCTACATAAAGCCTGATGCACAAAGTGATGCATGCATCTGGAGTTCATTTGCAGTGACTAGAGGCCCTGGTGTACCCAATTCTTTCTCCCTCCCTCTCTCTCTCTCTGCTTACAAATAAATAAGTAAGTAAGTAAGTAAAATATAAATAAATATAAAATACATAAATAAATAAAAATGAATAAAATATCTTTAAATGGCATTCATATGAAATGACACAAAGTGAACATTCCCATTTCAAAAGAGAGAGAGAGAGAGAGAAATGAAGGCTTAGCAAGAAAATATTTAATTAAAGCAACTCCAAGATACAGCAGAGCAAACACCAAATACTGTAGCTGCATGTCCTGTATCTGTGACAATGAAGCTAATACTGTCCTTAGACCACAGTTGTAACAGACTCTGTATGCTGACTGTGGGAACAAGAAATTCCTTCCGCATTCTCCCCTCAGGCTTCCTCTTTTGAAAGAATTTCCATTCTTATAAGCTGAAGTTTTCAGTAGATCAGTTCTTGCCCATGGGGCAGCTTTCCTATTGCCCCAGAGCAGAATAATAGCCTCCTCTTTAATGGTATTCATCTTTTTAACACTTAAAGCCAAAATGGCTGTCGCCTCCTTGCCTGGGACTTTATGATTGCTCACATTTCTTTCCATGCCAGACTTCAGCTTTTTCATATTTTTCTGCTCTGCATTTTGCTGTCTTGTAAATCTAAATCAGAGCAGCTAAGAGAAGCCACACCACAGACTCGGTGTTATTCAGCCTTGAAATCTCCTCTGCCAAACATATTTGCCCATTACTTTCAAGTCAGCCTCATTCAAGTTCTCAGGACACAGGCAGAATGCAGCCAGGCTCTTTGCCAGAATATCACACAAACTGCCTCTTACCCAGTTCCTGAGAGTCTTTGTTCCCCTCTGAGACCTCATGAACTGAGCCTCCACAGTCCACATTTCTCTCAGCCTCCTGGGTCTTCCAAACTCCCACCAGAATGGCCCATTGAGCTCTGTTGAAGGCACTGTAAGAATTCTGTAACCCACCATTCCGAATCCTTCCAGAGTCCTCCCACAAAAAATAGCTGTAAAGGCTTATAAATCACACAGTCAGGTTTATCAAAGCAGCTACCCTACTTCTGGTACCAATTTTTGGAATTGGTTACTTTCTTGTTGAGATGTCTTGGTGAGTAAAGTGATTGACACATAAGCCTGAGGACCTGATTTCAGATCACAAGCACCCATGTAAAAATGCCAGGCATGGTGGTATGTTCCAGGGAAGGCAGAGACAGTGGGGCTCCAGGAGCCTGCTGGGAAGTGTGTCAAGCCAAATAGGTGAGTTCTTAGTTCAGAGAGAGAACCCGTTTCAAACAATAAAATGGAAAGTAATAGAGGAAGACACCTGTCACAGTCAGCCACATGCCGCTGGGATGAATATTCAAACCAGGCACAATTTAGGGGAGGAAAGTATTTATTGAATCTACAGATTGAGGGGAAGTTCCATAACAGCGAAAGAGGCATCCCTCTTTCACAGGTCCCAGCAGAGAGAGAAACCCATCACCAACACCACACACAGAACAGGGAACAGGCAGGAGGGGCAAGGAGAGAATTCTTTCACCTTTATATAGCCCCAGGGTGGGGTCTTACAATTCTATCCCAGACTTAATGGCTTCCTGAGTCTCTGGAATTTCCTTCCTGCACTGCCCACATAGGAAAGGATGTTTACTTCTACCTCCTTTGAGCTTCCTTACATCCTGCCCCCTATTGAGAGGCTGAGTTCCTGTGAACATCCTCAGAGACCCACCCAAGATTACTTGAAAGGTCAAGTTAACAACAAAACCATTACAACACCCAAAGTGACCTCTGCCCTCTGTGTACATATATACACATGTGTACCCATATACAAACACACACGCACACATTCATGCATTTCACACACAAAAATACATGTTACAGATATATTCTCACTGGCAATCTTACATGCTCTAACTCCAAACAGTTTTAAGACCCTAAGGCTGGTCTACCACTGTACTTGGGTGATGAAGAGATATCTCACCCTTATCCTAAGAACCCTGGCCCACCTCCCTGGGGGATAGTGTGCATCTCACCCCACAGAGCTGGGTCTCCAAGTGTGTCGATGACAGTGTTTTCTCCCCACAGTTCCAAAGGAGATAATTCTTACTGTCAGGCACAGATGCGTATGTAGTTTCTCCAGTTCCTCTTCTTACCAACTGACCGAAGCTAAAGTGATTTTTTTATTTTTTGGACACTAGAGAGTCAATTTGTCTCAGTGATGTATTGATCTAACAACTCCCCTCATAAAACTAATTCCAAAATGGAGTCTGTTACGGAAACTTGAACTCTTTCTCCAGCTGTAATCTTTCAAACTCTTCAGGAGAATCCCTCTTTCCAGCTCTTGCCTGGGGGCTGTTTGTGATGGCTTCTGCCATTATGACCCAGATCTGACCCGGGGATGTAAGCCACCTGTTGCATTCATGCACCTGGACCCAGCACCTGCTTCAGAAAGCTCTCTCTACACCAAGTCCTCCCCCTACCCAGCCAAGTCCAGCCCAAGACTCAGTCACATGTGACCTGTGGTCACCCCCTGCCTGCCTTTGGCTCGATCTTCCAGGAGTCTTGGGTCACCCAGGACCTCCCTTCACTTACACCCTGTCTTCCTTTTAGGTATGTATGGGAGAAAGATGGGGCCACCTTGGCTGTAGAGACAAATCCCCGGGTCCGCTTGGACAGAAATGGCTCCATGCACATCTCACAGACGTGGTCGGGGGACATTGGCACCTACACCTGCCGGGTGCTCTCGGCTGGTGGCAATGACTCTCGCAGCGCCCACCTGCGTGTCAGGTAAGGACCAAGAAAACAGAAGTCACAATAGTAACAGGGTGCTCTGGACCAATCAGCTCCCTTTAATTGAGACACAAAGCCATGTATGACCTGGGTCCCCTAGGGCACCCAAGGGCATATTTCTAGAACTGTTGCTCAGCTCAGGGTAGCTACCATCACAAGCAAAATTACTTTCGAGTAAGCCTTAGTGATCTACATTGTTGCATAAATTTCCCTGAGAAGACATGACCACCCAGGTCAGGTGCCAAGGATAGACCACAGTAAGGATTCCACCCACATCTAGCTTGGTGCAACATTGAGTTTGTTTGGCTTTTAATCCTAGACTCAGGAAGCAGAGGTAGGAGGATCGCTATGAGTTCAAGGCCACCCTGAGACTACATAGTGAACTCCAGGTCAGCCTGGGCTAGAACAAGACCCTACCTTGAAAAAACAAAAGCCAAATCTTGCTTCAGCATGGATGATGTCTTCAAGACTGCAGAGATGGAGTCCCCACCTCAGTTACCTGCACTTTATAGAAAGCCTAGCACCCCTCCAGGACTACGTGCAGCTGGGCAGGGTCATATGGAACCTGGGGGAGTGGCTGGAACCTCAATGAGGGGCTAATGACCCTCCCCCTTCTAGAGGGAATGTCCACAGGCCTGGATCTTGTTTAGGGCTTTGGGTGGATAATCACAGGTCCTCTTATTCAGATGGTGATGGCTGGTGGGCGTGGTGGATCATGCCTGGAATCCCAGCACTGGGGCAGGGGGTGGGTGGAGAAGGCAGGAAGAGCAGGCGTTCCATCCAGGCCAACCTGGGCTACATGAGGTTGTGGCTCAAAAAATAATTTTTTTAAGATGATAACTTCTTCAGCGGATAGCATTCCACAACACACATTAGCACGAAGGGTGGCGGGTGCAAAGGACCCATGCCACCTGATGGCAGAGCACTGGGGTGACCCCTTCACACTTGTCTCTCCTCCAGGCAGCTTCCCCATGCCCCCGAGCGCCCCGTGGCAACCCTCAGCACCTCGGAGAGACGCGCCATCAACTTGACATGGGCCAAGCCCTTCGACGGCAACAGCCCTCTGATGCGCTACATTCTGGAGATGTCAGAGAACAGTAAGGTCCCCACTGTCACCTGCCCATGTCCCCATGCATCCTGGGCTGGAAGTGCACGTGTTGGAGTTAGCCATGGGCTTTGAGTTCAAGTCCCCCAACACACACTTCCCGGGTCTCTGATAATGTTCCCATGGCAACCTCAGTTGCCTCATCTGTCCAGGGACACTAGCCTCCCCCTGTCAGGTTGTTGTGACTTCCAAATAAGAAATGCACAGGGGAGTCGGTGTGGTGGTGTACAGCTGTAATCCCAGGATCAGGAGTTCAAAACCAGCATGGCTACAGAGTACGACCCTGTCTCCAAAAAAAGATAAGAGCTGAGAAGGTGACTCAGTCAGCCAAGTGCTTGTCCGGCAAGCTGAGGACCTGAATTCGATCCCCAGAGCCCCCATAAAAAATGCTAGGCGGGAGGCTCCCTTCAGTTGACTTATCAGCCCAATTAAAATAATTTATGATCTCCAGGCCAATGAGAGAACCCATTTCAAACAAAGTAGGCAGTGCATGAGAAGAATGACACCTGAGCTTGTCCCCTAACCTCCAGTGCACCCACACTTACACACACACACACACACACACACACACACACACACACACACACTTAAAAAAATCAAACCAAAACACAAAAATAGATAATGCATAGAAGCTGTTTGCCAAGGGCCTGGCACCTCAAAAACAGTAGCTGTCATTGTCATTGTCATTCTCCAAGAACCCCAGCCCTGAGCTCCAAAGTTAACAGGTATAAAATCTAAATGGAGCCGGGCATGGTGGCGCACGCCTTTAATCCCAGCACTCAGGAGGCAGAGGTAGGAGGATTGCCATGAGTTCAAGGCCACCCTGAGACTTCATAGTGAATTCCAGGTCAGCCTGGGCTAGAGTGAGACCCTACCTCAGAAAAAAAAAATTTAAAAATAAATAAATAAAAATAAATCTAAATGGTGTTCTCAATATGGTTTTCCCAGAGCTCACTGATTCAAGGGGGAAAGATTCCCATGAGCCCTTGCTTCCTCCCAGTTCCCTTCAGCCCCTGAGTCACAGGGCTAATGGGACCCATAAAAATGACATGGTGGAGACACCCTCATGCTAACCCTAAGGAACAACTCCTGCTGAAAAGGAAGGGTAAAACACCCACCTCTCCTGCCTCCCCCTGTCCCCGCAGATGCACCCTGGACCATCCTCCTGGCCAGCGTGGACCCCGAAGCCACTTCAGTGATGGTCAAGGGTTTGGTTCCCGCACGCTCCTACCAGTTCCGTCTCTGTGCCATCAATGACGTGGGCAAAGGACAGTTCAGCAAGGACACAGAGAGGTGAGGGGGGTGGGCGCCTGCTGCAGGGGAGGAGCCCAGGGCAGGGGATCCATGAGACTCCATCACTCTCCCTCTTGCTAGAATGGATTAACTCATGTGGCTTCAGTGAGACAGATGACCAGCAGGCCAGTGTTGACACAGTGTGGCCCATGAAAACCATCAAGAAGCCTGGCCATCTTATAATCATGAGCTGTTCAAGTTCAAGGACACCCCCCCCATTCTGCTCCTGTCCCCATGGGGTGCCATCCTGGTTGAAGAGCCATGTAGGTTCAGAGGGAGGCAGGAGGGGCTCCATCCAGTGTGGGGACCTGTTGTCACACCTGAGGACATCTTAGCATAGCTCTTACAGAACGATGGCCGCGGAGTGAAAAGATCAGACCATCCGTATCCAAACATGACACACTTTTACAGAGAGGGTCAGTTCCGCCCAGCTCACCCTGAAGAAAGAGCAGACACCTCTGGGTGACATTCTAAACACCTGTCACTCGAAAAGTCAGAATGGCTGTGACATAGAATATATGTACCAAGGTCATGTTCATGACCCTTTCAAAGAAACCCTCTGCCTGGAGCACACACTGTGATCCCAGCACTCGGGAGGCTGAGGCTGGAAGATCATAAACTCAGAGACAGCCTGGGCTATAGAGTGAGATCCTGTCTCAAAACAACAACCAAATAGATCCCCTTGAGTGCTAGAAAGAGATGTCTGGCTTCTGTAACTATTGTAGGTTTTCATTGTTGGCATAGATTCAAACCTCTGCTTTTCCCTCGAGTGACGTCCCCAGAGGGCAAGACACACTCTAGCAGGAGGGAGGCATTTGACGGGGTAGCAGCCCAGTATGGGGAGCAGTTATAAAAGAATTTCATTTGCTGAACACTTGCCATGCATATGCCAATCTGTGTCTGGCTCGTTGGAGGTGGTCCAGTGAGCAGAGACCTGACTTTGCAGGAGGCTCAGATTGCTGGGGAGTGTGTGCCCACGTCCTCTCCTGCCACCACCGTGTCCCCGCTCGTGCCTCCGTCATGAATCTCCATGCTGAGGGCCCTCGAGTCATCCCAGGAAAGGTTAAATCACCCTCACTTTAGCCTTCCCAGAAACCGGGCAGCACACAGGACTGTTTGGAAAGCAATCCATCAGAGAGCTAAAACATAAAAAAATAAACAAAAAAAGGGGAAAGCATCCATCAAAAATAATTAACTTTTGTTTTTAATGGATAAGTGTCAGTCATGTGAAAAATACACTTAGGCAGAACACAGTGTTCCCCATGATGCTGGCAAAAGAAATGTGTCACTGGGCTTCGCAAGGCTGGTAGGGGGCTGGGGAGAGGGGGGCCGAGCTCCTTCCCAACACCATCATGCCCACCGCCCACCCTGGGGCTCTGCTGGCAGGCCAGAGGGCCCAGGTAAAGCATGCCACCAGCTGGCTCAAGAGAAGTGACTGATACCTTTGTTTCTAGAAGGTGCCGTGACCCATGCCTAGAATTCTAATTCTATCCTCAGGAGGCTGAAGCAGGAGTTCTGTGAGTTGGAGGCCAACCTGGGCTACATGCCAAGGCCCTGTGTTTAAAAAACAAAACAGGGTGCCAGGGGTGAGGCCGAGGAAGGAGATGGCTCAGTGGGTAAAGCACTGGTTGTGCCAGTATGAGGATCTGAGTTTGTATCCCCAGAACCCATGTAAGTGCCGGGCATGGTGGTACACGCCTATATCCCAGGACTGGCTTGGGGATAGAGACATGGAATCCCTTATCCCTCATTGGATGACCAGTCTAGCCGAATCAGTGAGAGACCCTGTCTCAAAGACTGAAGGTAGAGAGCGATTAAGAGGCTACACACACACACACACACACACACACACACACACACACACACGTGCATACACACAGGTGCACATACTAACACGTACACATATATGCATGCAGTAAAAGATAAACAAATTAACATCCACAAACAAGCCCAGAGACGTTAAGTGACTTGTGCAAAGCACACAGCCAATGTGCAAGCTCGTCTGGGGACAGTGCGTGGAGGGAGGTGGCCTCCTGGGGTCCCGTCATGTAGACGGAGTTGAGGGAGGCTGAGTGATGGACCTCCCACGCATGTTTTGTTCTCTGCTTCAGGGTTTCCCTCCCCGAGGAGCCCCCCACGGCCCCCCCACAGAACGTCATCGCCAGTGGCCGGACCAACCAGTCCATCATGATCCAGTGGCAGCCGCCTCCCGAGAGCCACCAGAACGGGATCCTCAAGGGTTACATCATCAGGTACAGGGCTGAAAAATAGGCCAAACTCATGGTAGATCCTCACTCCCTAACAAAGACCAGGTGACAAGAAATGGCATGAAGGGGGCTGGAGAGATGGCTTAGTGGTTAAGGCGTTTGTCTATAAGGTAGAAGGACTGGAGTTTGATTCCCCAGTGCCCATGTAAAACCAGATGCACTGGAGGTGCATGTGTCTGGAGTTGGTTTGTAGTGGCTGGAGGCCCTGGTGCACCCATTCTGTGTGTGTGTGTGTGTGTGTGTGTGTGTGTGTGTGTGTGTGTGTGTTTTCTGCCTCTCTCTCTCTTTCAAATAAGTTAATAAATAAAATATTTTTTTAAAAAGAAAGAAATAGCAGGAAGGATTTAGGTTAGACATCCAGAAGAACTTCCAAAAGCAGCAGCCTTGGAAAATAGAAAGAACAATTGAGAAAGGACAGGGCACAATATCAAGACTGCATGGAAGGCAAGGCTGCCTTAGGTCAAGGCCTGTGTAAGGACTGATGGGAAGGAAAAGGCCACTGTCCTGGGGGTGGGGTGGGGCATGGGGCGCAACTCACTTCTGTGTAAATGGAGCATGAGTGAAGAAATTGATGAGTCAAGAATGGACTGAATGGTAAGAGTCCTTTCTTCGGTCCCAGATGACAAACAAGGCCTGGTCCTGCATGTATTTTTGCATTTAATGGAGGACACGTTTACCAGTAACCTAAAGAGAATCTGAGGGCTTATCAAACCAGTGTTCATCAGCTCAAAATTTGAAGTGAGCCAGGCGTGGTGGCACACTCCTTTAATCCCAGCACTTGGGAGGGAGGTAGAGGTAGGAAGATAGCCATGAGTTCAAGGCCACCCTGAGACTAAGTGGTGGATTCTAGGTCAGCCTGGGCTAGAGCGAAACCCTAGCTCGCAAAGCAAAACAAAACCAATTTGAAGTGACCAGAAATGCCCACCTATCACCCAACATTAGGCTGGCTGTACAGTCTCTTTCCTGCACATAGACACCCCCTCTGGGAAGAGCCTGTATATAAGGACTGATAGGCGGACTGATTCCCTGTCCCTTCAGGTACTGCCTGGCCGGGCTGCCTGTCGGGTACCAGTTTAAAAACATCACGGACGCTGATGTCAACAACCTTCTGCTGGAGGACCTGATCATTTGGACCAACTACGAGATCGAAGTGGCCGCCTACAACAGCGCCGGGCTGGGCGTCTACAGTAGCAAGGTCACCGAGTGGACACTTCAGGGAGGTGGGTAGAGACGCCGTGGAGGAGCAGGGGGGTCCTTTGCCCAGTGTCCCCCCCCCGTCAGGTCCTCTGCCTGTCCAGTCCAGAGCAACCCAACCTTGTCACCCAGGGTTCTTGTTACTATACTTAGGTGAGTTCCCCACCTCGCACCTGACTTCCAGGCACAGGAAGCTGGGGGAAGAAGAGGGAGGAAGGACAGAGGGACAGCATGGGAGGTTCTGCATTAACCTCTCCTTCTACCAGAATGTCACAGACAGGCCCTGCCTGTGGTGTCTTCTATATCCATGGATCACACACACCCCCATGAAGTGGGTCAGGCAAGGTTATTGAACTTGAATTAATCCAGAGAGAGTGAGAGGACTCTTTGGGTCAGTAGGACAAGATAGACCCCCATCTCTCAATCTCTTCCAGTTCCCACGGTGCCCCCAGGAAATGTGCATGTAGAAGCCACCAACTCCACGGCCATCCGCTTCACATGGAATGCCCCCAGTCCCCAGTTTATCAATGGGATCAACCAAGGCTACAAGGTACGTGAGACCTCTCCTCTCCATGGGAAGGAACTTCCAAGGACTCGGGGAGCAGGGAGAGGGGTGGAGGGCTCCAGGGAGCAGGAAAGATCACTGTGAGTTTCTGAAGCCATGGGCACAAGCAGGCAGGGGACAAGGGATATATACAGAGGCCCCCCTGATGACCTCCAAGGCCACACACGGGACTCAGGGAGATTAGACAATGCCCAGCTGCCACCAGCAAGGGTCTGTCTTTAGAGACCCCCAACCACAAACAAGGCCTGGACATCCACTAGCCATGCCCATGGGAACAACGTGGTATACATTTCTTACTGATAAATCTTGACAGTACCCATGGCTGTGCTCAACCCCACAGGGTATGAATGATGATGTGGGATTAGAACTCAGGACAGACTTGGGCTAAAATCCCAGCTCCCATGGACAAGTTCTTTGATCCTCGGTGTGGGTGGCTGACTTCTCCTCATGAGTGTCTGCGGCCTCATCCCTTCTTCTTGTAAGGACACAAGTCACATGGAATTAGAGCCCACCCTAATGACTTCAGTTAACTAAGCACTAAGCGCTTTAAAGAACTAAGTTCCATGTACACAGCCACACTCTGGGATCCAGGCACAGAGTTCTTCAAGAATGCTGCTGAGCCCATGACTACCAGTAGTCCTAATGCTCATAGGTCACTGGCCATTTGAACTGATCAGAAAAGGCAGAACCTCTCAGGCATCAGGTCTTGGTCTCACGCCCGAGTCCCTCTTCTCCTCCTACCTCCTGTCCCCTGGGAGAATGCAGCACCATCTTGGAAAGGGATGGTGCCTGTCCCCAGCAGGTAGGCAGATGCCATGTTCTCCCTCCCGATGTGGGAACAGAGGAGGACAGGTGAGAGGCATGCCGGTGTAAAGCCAGGGGGTAAGAAAGAGAAGTTCAAGTTCTGGGTTTAAGCTAAAGGACCTGGTGACTTGGAGGTGATCCATGCCACGTCCTGAAGTCACCTCACCTCACTGCCCTGTTAAATATAGTCACAGCCAAGTTCATTTCTAGAACGAAGCAACTTAGCCCTTATTACTGCTAGGAGATGGGGGTCTGACAGGCAGGCAGTAGGAGTCAAATGCAGAGACTGGACTAGTCTCTTGTGTTTAGTGACCTTAGGACCAGAGGCTAGACTCATCCAGCCCCAGCCCTCTCGCTCCAGGAAGCCCAAGAACACAGACCACGCCTCACTTTCCCAGGACAGAGCTGCAGTCCAAGCTCTCGGTGCTTGCTGGCTAGAAAAGGCTGCTAATTAGGACTCTGGGGAGGACAAGAGGCCTGCATGGCTGTGGAGCACAGAGGCCAGGCTGGGAACAATTAGCTTCTTGCTGCCAAGGCCAAGCTCAAGTTTTATTCTGCATACGGGAGGCTGAGCTGCAGACTTCTAAGGCAAATCACTCCCCGAGGACTGGAAGGCCAGCTAGTGGCCAGGACAATTAGGCCAATGGCCCATGATGACCTTGAACAAGAGGAGTCTGCAGACGCCCTCCACCCTGCTGATTCTGAGACTCAGCCAGTACCCTTGACCCAGAGGATGCTCATTCAGCCCAGTGTGGGCCGATGGGAGGGAAAGGGGATCACACTTAAGGGGACTTGCCTGGAAGCTGGCTGCAGCTTCACTCACGCTGTCTTTTGCACAAGAGCCCTAAGAATGAAGCATTAGGATCACCACGCCACTTTCCAAAGGAAGAAACTGAGGCAGGAGAGGATAGTCACCTGTTCAAGGTCAAACAGTAACTGTTAGAGTTCAGATTTGATCCAGAGCCCCATGTTTTCTTACATTAATGAGAAAACAGAGTCTGGGGAGATTGCTGTGTAGATAAAGTGTTTGTTTTATAAGTGTGAGGACCTGAGTTCAGATCCCCTGCACCCACATAAATGCCGGCACTGGAAAGGCAGAGACAGGGAATTCTGGGGCTCACTGGCCAGCTCCAGGAAGATCCCCCTGATGTTGACTGCTGGTCTCCACATGCATGCACACATGTACCTACACACATAAACATGTATATATATATATATATATATGGATGGATACCACGCACATGCAAAAAAAAAGAAACAATGCATTACATTTTCTTTTTAATATTTATTTTAATTTCTTTGGGGAGTGGTGTAGGGTCTCTCGCCGCTGCAAACAAGCACAGCAACAGCTCTTGCATCCAGCTTTCTGTGGGTGTTGGGGCCTTGTACACTGGCTGGAAGGTTTTGCAAGCAAGGACCTTTAATAGCTGAGCCATCTCCCCAGCCTCACATTACATTTTCAACAGTGAAAGAATCTGACTTGTTACTTTTGAAGTACAACTGACTTAAAGTCAGCATGTGAATTTCCTGCCCCTTCAGCCTCCGTTACATCTATCATGATGACAGCCATCTTTGTGCCTTGTAAATGTTCAATAAGAATAGACACACACACACCCCCTTTTAATTGTGGAGATATTCAAACACCTACAAGGCTGTAATGACCACCGAGTGGCTTTATCAGCCTCAGTGATGATCTTCGTGTCACCGTGTCCCATCACTTTCTTCCTGCCCTCTGCCTGTATGTCCTGGAATATTCTGAAACAAATCCCAGGCAGTGTGTTATGCCATTCTTGAATTTCTTAAATCCTTCTGTAGGGCCTGGGGAGAAGGCTTAGCAGTTAAAGGCTCTTGCTTGCAAAGCCTGATGGCCTAGATTCAATTCCCAAACCACCCATGTAATATGGTACACAAAAATGGCACCAGCCTCTGGTATTGGTTTGCAGTGGTAAGAGGCCCTGGCACACCCATACGGGGACACACACGTGCAAAACTAAGTAAAAAATTAAAAAATAGGGCTGGAGTAATGGCTCAGAGGTTCAGGCACTTGCCTGCAAAGGAAGCCTAAAGACCAGGGTTTGATTCTCAGTAGCCACATAAATCCAGATACACAGGGTAGAGCACGTGCCTGGAGTTCGTTTGCAGTGGGTAACTGTGTGCCCATTCTCTCTCTCTCTCTAATAAATAAATAAAATATTTTAACAAATGTTAAACTACTAAATAAATAAATAACTGCCTCTGTAAATAAAGATTATAGATGAGGCCTTTATTTAAACAAAACCACAATCATCCCATTATCATACCTGAAAATGCCAACGGTCCTCGGACTTCATTAGATATCCTGCCGGCCTTCAACTTTCTTTTTATTTTTATTTTCTTATTTTTATTTATTTGTTTAATTTTTTTGGATTTTGTTGTTGTTGTTGTTGTTTTGTTTTTCAAGGTAGAGTCTCACGCTAACCCAGGCTAACCTAGAATTCACTATGTAGTCTCAGGTTGGCCTTGAACTCATGGCCATCCTCCTACCTCTGCCTCCAGAATGCTGGGATTATTAAAGGCATGAGCCACCACGCCTGGCTACTTCAACTTTCTTTGATTGATAGCTCATTCCCATGGCTGGTTGATTAATCTACTCTGAAATCTACATAAAGTCCACATAATTGCAGTTGGGGTTTTTTTGTATGTTTTTTGTTTGTTTTGTTTTTAAGGTCTCAGTTGTTCTATAGATATTCTCTTTCTCTCTCTCTCTCTCTCAGTCTCTATCTCTCTCTCTCTCTCTCTCTCTCTCTCTCTCTCTCGCTCGCTCGCTCGCTCTCCCTCACTCACACACATAATTTACTTAGTAAAGAAACTTAGCCATTTGTCCTATGGAATTTTCCACAGCCCAGATCTTGCTGATTGCTTCCCTGTGGGGTCATTTAACACATTCCTCTGAGCACTCTATTTGCAGTAAATTGGAATGTTAGCTAGCGGCCGATCAGATTCCAGTCTGATGATTTTTTTTGTTGTTGTTGCTGTTGTTCCAAAATATCGCTTCCTCCATGGTACAATGTATCGATGTCAAAAGGTGCCAAGTCTGGCTGCCTCTGTCACAGCGAGTTTAGTGGCCGTGGACAACCCTCATCTGAGCTGTTATTCCAGTAGGGGCTACAAAACAAGAATGGCAAGTATTTCTCCTGATTAGAAAGCTGAAATACTTTTTTAAAAAGAAGAAGAAGAAAGAAGTTTCCTTTCATCAGTTTTTTGGCTACCTGATCGTTGAGTTCCTTGAGGAAGGGCAGTGTAGATTACAGCCGTGGCAGCCTGAGCACACCCCATCTCAGAAGCTAAGCAGGGTCGGGCCTGGTTAGTATTTGGATGGGAGGAAGAGTAAGATATAAAATCTCCATTCTTTTTCATTGCTTAATCACTTTCAGCAGCATGAATTTGGCTCCTTGGTCTCTACTAAGGGCACAGGAGAGGTGGCTTGGAACGTGTATCTTTGGGCTTGATTTTGGTTTGGGTAGTATCACTATGTACTTAAGGATTTATAAATTTATTTTTCTTTTATTTATCTGAGAGAGAGAAAGAGCACATCAGGGCCTTTGCCACTGCAAACAAGCTCCAGACGCATCTACCACTTTGTACATCTGACTTTATATGGGTCCTGGAAAATCAAACCTGGACCAGCAGGCTTTGCAAATAAGCACCTTTAACTGCTGAGCCATCTCTCCAACCTCAGGATTTTTTTAGACATTTATGATATGTTTCTGCCACTGCCATTACTATTGATAACAAATTGACCCATTCTTGGTCTCTTTCAGTTGGTTCTTGAGTCCTTGATACATAGCCAGGTATCTCTGTATCTCTGATAGCTTTTTTTTTTTGTTTTGTTTTGTTCTGTTTTGTTGAGATAGGGTCTCGCTCTAGCCCAGGCTGACCTGGAATTCACTATGTAGTCTCAGGCTGCCCTTGAACTCACTTCGATCCTACTACCTCTGCATCCCAAGTGCTTAGATTAAAGGTGTGGATAAAGCCTTGCTAGCATAAGGTCCTGGGTTCAAAACAAATCCCTTCCTAATGACTGGGCGTCAGACATTTCCTCAAGAAGTAAGTTCTGGAATGCTTCTTGCTGTATTATGAATGGTATTATTGCTCAATCTCTATGTCCTGCTAGTGGACAGCTGGGAGGAGGTACTTTTTTTTTTTAAGCTCAAGGACAACTTTATTAGGATTTGAGCGAAAAACAACAGGGCAGACAAGCTGTAATCCCAGCTGCTATCAGGCAGAGGGAGAGAAAAAGTCGTGCCCTTTGAGTCAGGGTCCAGAAAGCTCGCAGGTTCAGCAGTGGAAGTCGACAAGCAAATGGGAGAGGGGGTCTTCCAAGACACCACGAGAAAACCCAGAGGATCTGGGTGAGCATGCTTGGGATTCGGGTCAGGATCCAGAGAAGAGACAGAAAGGTAGAAAGGGAACATTAGAACACATGTTGAGTTAGAACTTAGCTGGGGACCTGCAAGCCACTGCCTCAAGAATTATAAAGAATAAAAGGGCTGGAGAGATGGCTCAGCGGGTAAGGCACTTGCCTCTAGTGCCTACGGCCCCAGGTTCAATTCCCCAGGACCCACATAAGCCAGACCCACAAGGTGGTGGCCCTGGTGCTCGCTCTCTCTCTCTCTCTCTCTCTCTCTCTCTCGCTCTCGCTCTCGCTCTCGCTCTCGCTCTCGCTCTCGCTCTCGCTCTCTCTCTCTCTCCTTGAAATGAATAAATAAAATATTTTTAAAGAAAAGAATAAAATACATGCTGATAATCCCCATTCAGTGTAGGGACCACAGGCTTTTTCCATGACCCCATGGGTCTCCTGTCTGCATCTCCTCTCTGCACTGAAAATCCAGCCCCTGCCGGAGCCATAGTGACACCCTGCTACGTCATCAGACACTCAGATTCCAGGTCAGCACTGTTCCTGACAAACAGCTCCAGATCATCTGTGTCTTTTTGGTCTTGGGGTATAACCCACGAGGGTCACCTTCACACGGCTGTGTTGTGACATCTTTTGAAGTCCTTTCTTTGGGTAGACTTTTGCTGCAGCCCATTACCTTATAAGTAAGGTTCATGGCTTCATTTTGGTTTTCAGTTTTAGGAATTGATTTCTTTTCATGTAATTTTGTTCTGTGGTTACGTACAGCTGTTACACGGCTCCATAGTCAAGTCTACAAAACAAATGCCAAAGAAATCGGGCTTGAGCCCACGGCTCCCTCCATCCCAGAGGTGAGGGCACTTCTTGACTTTGGAGTTTTCCTTCTATGTTTTTAGCATAGCAGGTACCTGCTGAATGAAAATGAGACTCCTTGCCTTTTTGGGATCAGTGCCGGTGCCCTCCCTACACTTCCTCGTGCATTTGTTCTTTACACACCAGCCTACTGTGTAAAGGACCAGAAACAAAAACACACTCCCTCAAGGACACATCCTCCAATGGGTCACTTCCTCCAGCCAGGCCCTGGCTCCCGACAGTCCACTCATCTCTGAACTCACCAACAGAGTAAGCCACTGTTCTGTCCTAAGGCCTAGACTCTGCCCACCTCTCATCCATGGGACCCACCAGCTGGAGAACCAAGCTTTCAACACAGGAGTCTTTGGGGGGAACACTTGATATCCAAACAGTAACACATAACAACCTCGGGTGTCACCCCAGAGTATTTTTGAAGTGATCTTAAGAAGCCAGGGCCTTGCTACCATCTTGAACATCCGATAGGGGACAACAGACTCAAGCCAATATTGTTGCCCTCAGAATCACACTGCCCTGGCCCCATGCATTTCCTAGGGGTCATTTTTGTGGGCAAAACCAAATAAATATTATTTTAAGACACCTGTAAAGAAACTCTTTTTCCCTTTATTTTTTTTTAATGGCAGTGATTGTAATTAGTGTAAACCCAATAAAATAATAATATTTTCTCGGATTTTACACTTGCTGGAGAACACACCACCCAATTAATTCGAACAACATAATTAATTCAAATTTACATTAATTAAATTAAATTAAAACATTAAATTCGTTTCTACATCTACTCCAAGGAAGTTGGGCAATTTAATTGCTATGAAACAAGATAACTAAAATAAAGAGGATATTTAACATACTTATTAAATGCCACTTAGTATTTCTGATTAGTATTTTAGGGTCTAATTAGTGTCTGATTAACTTGCTATAGGCTATCTTTTCACAATACCAATTAAATTTCAAAACATCCATTATAAACATCCAGCCCTGAAAAGGGGAAGATTAAGCATTGTTAGAGGGGCGAGTTAATCAGGACACATTGGTGTGGTATTGTTTTATATCTATAAATACCCATGCTTATTAAACTTCATCAAGTGGAGCTTTTCACCATTAATTGCTGTTTAATCAACTTCAAATAAATGAGGAAATCGCTGAGACCAGCTGCCATTGTTGGAGACAGATGAAGGGCCCAGAAAACAAGAACAGGAAGTGAGAGAGAGAGAGAGAGAGAGAGAGAGAGAGAGAGAGGAGGAGGAGGAGGAGGAGGAGGAGGAGGAGGAGGAGGTGGGCTTAGGGAAGGGAAGGGACAGGGGCCGGTGAGAGGTGAAGTGGTGGAGTTCCCAGTGGGGTCTCTTACTGACTCCCGACCTCTGAGTGACAGTTAAGATTGAAGTCCCCACTTGGAACAAGTCTAGCAGGATAGCAGTGAGAACTCTTAAGGGTGAAGCTGTCTGGCCCCTGAGAAGAGAGAGAGCAACTTGGGCTGGAGAGATGGCTCAGCAGTTAAGGCACTTGCCTGCAAAACCTGACAACCTGAGTTCAATTCTCTGAACCCACATAAAGCCGGCTGCATAAAGTGGCACATGCATCTGGAGTTCATTGCCGTGGCTAAAGGCCCTGGTGCGCCCAGGCTCTCTCTCTCTCTTTCTGTCTCTGTCTATCTCTCTCTCTCTCTCTCTGCTTGCAAATGAATAAATAAAAATATTTTTTCTTTTTTTTATTTTAACTTATTTATCATTAATAATTAGATACATTGTATGAGCAAGTCTTGTGATGGTACCCCCATTTCCCTCCTCTCTGTCCCCAACCCACTGAGGGCCCCATCAGTGGGATTGCTGGACCGGTGTGTTGTTGTTAAGAGGGCCAATGTCTCTGGATATTCTCCCCCACCATGGCTCTTACAATCCTTCTGCCCTCTCTTCCACAGAGTTCCCTGAGTCATGGTGGGTGAGTTTTAAGTCTGCTTTACTGTTGAGATCTTAAGAGTCTCTGGATTTCCGCTTTGGACTGTGTTGGGTGTCCTCGGTGTCTGTCTCCATTGTCCTTTCATAGGTTATCTGACTTGCTGTGGAGGTAGCTCTCTTGCTCATCTTGCCTCTTCCTCAAAGGTTTCCTTTGGGCCCTAGATGATGAGTTAGGAGTGGTTCATCTCCTGCCTGGGTGTCAGCCATCATCTCAGATCCTCTTGGTGGAATTGGGTTGTCCGTGGTTCCCGCTGCCTTCTGAAAAATACAGACAGACTCTCCAACGGAGAGTGAGATCAGTATAAGTTAAATGGGACAAACATTGTTAATTTGGTGAGATTCTAATGGGTATAGCCCTTTTGTAGACCCCCGAATAGTGGGAATTTCCCTTTGGAGTCTGGGTTCTTGATCTCCATAAGAGTTTGCCTTGGATCCCAGTTCCAGCTAAGGGTTCCTTGCCACTGAGCAGATCTCTTAGCCAATCAGCAAGCTGTTGATTACCCACCTAGGGGTTAAGCACCACTATTGCACAGATGAACACTTCCTATTTTGCTGGTCTCTACCATATAGCAGTTTCCTCAGCATTCTCATAACATCGGTCCATGTTGTATATCAGTGACCTCTGCTTTCTCTGAATATCGTTGGCCAATTTCCCCTGGCAGCTCATGTAACACCTTCCAGCACTACATAGGCTACCATCTGGGAGCTGGTTACCTTTCTGGATTCAGCAGGGTTAAAAATATTTTTAGAAAGAAAGAATGAAAGAACTCTAGGTACATGCACCACTTCGTGCATCTGACTTTACATGGGTACTGGGGAATTGAACTTGTCATCAAGCTCTGAAAGCAAGCACCTTAACCACTGACCCATCTCTCCAGCCCCTGGAAATGATTTTTGGACAAAGAAAGGAGCTCTTTCTTTACCTGGCCCAGAGCATTGTTCAGTTGTGGCTGGGACCCAAGAAGTCTCAGAGCCTAGGGCTCCCTCAGGCAGGGGACTCTGCATTGAATGTCTGTAGACTTGCAGTCAGAGATATCCTGGAACCCTCAAGCTCCAAGTCATATATAAACATGGCCTCTACGTTACATTATGTGAAATAAGCCGGTCTCTGAAAGACAAAAACCACATGGTTTCACTCATATTACTAAAAGCTACAAGGTTGATCTCAAAGTAGAGACTAAAGCCATGTCTATTAAAGCCTAGGAAGGGGCTTGGTTGGTTGGTTTTGTGCTCTTCCTGTAAACACTGGTGAAGCCCTCTAGTGGGGTCACTGGGAGAGTTGGGTGATAGACTCCTGTGGGAAGCACCCAGCACTCTTTCTTACCTAGAGTCAAGGCTCAATACATGAGTGAGAGTATCTGAGTGAGGCTCTAACATCCCTGGGGTTACCTGTCCTTTCCCTGGGAATAGGGACCAGGGGAAATGGACCCTTTGGACTGCATCCATTGGCCCAGCCTATGGAATCAGGCTTCA
The DNA here is from genome assembly GCA_004024765.1 of Zapus hudsonius. Taxonomy (NCBI): domain Eukaryota; kingdom Metazoa; phylum Chordata; class Mammalia; order Rodentia; family Dipodidae; genus Zapus; species Zapus hudsonius. Next base: position 24,291 of record PVHP010010789.1, on the reverse strand, counting down.
TCCCTGCTCAAACATTCCTGCTGACCTCTCCCCCAGCTGATCGCCTGGGAGCCCGAACAGGAAGAGGAGGTTACCATGGTGACAGCCAGACCCAACTTTCAAGACAGCATCCATGTGGGTTTTGTGTCCGGCCTGAAGAAGTTCACAGAGTACCTCACCTCGGTGCTTTGCTTCACCACCCCAGGAGATGGGCCCCGCAGCAGCCCCCAGCTGGTGCGCACCCACGAAGACGGTAGGTACCACCTGCTTCTGTTGAGCCCCCACCTACCTGCCCTGGCATGATGGGCACTCCAGGGCACCCTAGATCACAGTGGCCCTGACTCTAATGGACACTGGTGGGTGGGGGGCTTTGTTGGGGAACAGTGCCAGGGCCCGTGGGACACCTGAGTTTCAGTGACATCCTGGACACCTCACTGAAGGTCAGCTGGCAGGAGCCTGGAGAGAAGAATGGCATCTTAACAGGTGGGTGCCATAAAACTCCTGAGCCCAAGGGTGGGATGGGGCATGACAGGGTTGGAGGCTGCCAGCTAGGTCAGCTCCCATTCCCACCTCCCAGCTGAGCCCCCTCTGCTCTGCAACACACTCCAGGTCTCCAGGACCCCAGGGTCTTTGGGACCTTAAGGATCTGCCTCATGACTTCTGCCTGCACTTCCTGCACACTGGTGGCATTCCACCCGGGGTCCTGGGCATGACACCAACCACTCCCAGCTTGTTTGGTCCCATTGCTCCCAGTGTGAACCAAGCCATCAAGCTAGTGAAGTGAGTAATAGATCAAGGGTCAAGGTCAAAGTCCAGACCTAGCCCAGTTCACACCAGTACTGTGGACTTTCACCAGGGTACCGGATCTCCTGGGAGGAATACAACCGAACCAACACTCGGGTGACCCACTACCTGCCCAACGTGACCCTAGAATACCGCGTGACAGGTCTCACTGCACTCACCACCTATACCATTGAGGTGGCCGCCATGACCTCCAAGGGCCAAGGCCAGGTGTCTGCCTCAACTATCTCCTCTGGGGTGCCTCCAGGTAGGTGCCTTCTCAGCAGGACTCCTGCTCTCAGCAGTACCCATACCCAAAGGGGCTCTGTCTGGTTGGTTGGTTGCATGGATGGATGGATGGCTAGTTGGTTAGATTTTTTAAATAAGTAAATATACATATGCATACATACATTTGAGAGAGAGAAAGCATGGGCACACCAAGGCCTCTTGCAACTGCAAATGAACTCCAGACATGTGCACCACTTTGTACATCTCGCGAGTATTGGGGAATCGAACCTGCACCAGCAGACTTTGCAAGCAAGCACCTGTAACTGCTAAGCCATGGGGAATCGAACCTGCACCAGCAGGCTTTGCAAGCAAGCACCTGTAACTGCTAAGCCATCTCCCCAGTTCAGTTGGTTGGATTTTAAAAACAAGATATAACTGTATTCTGGCTGGCCTGGAATTCACTATGTAGCCTCGAGGCTGGCCTCGAACTCACATCAGTCCTCTGTCTCAGCCACTCAAGTCCTGGGATTCCAGGCATGAGTCTTCACATCTGGCCTTGGAGGAGCCCTGTCTTGTGGGAAGGTAAGCTGCTTCCCACGGGCTTCTTTTGGCTCCATAGGCCAGGGACCTCCCCTGAGCAGGCTTGGATCCCATGACCCCAGGTCCCTGGGTGGAGGCTAAATGGTTCATTGCTCCTCACACTACCCCTTGCAACAGAGACTCCAGGAGGACTCCACTCTCTCTCACCTACCCTGTTACCTTCCCTCTGCACTTCTCAGCCCACTCCAGGTTCCCACCAGGCACCAATCCAGGGGGAGAATTTTCACTGTTACCTAGCAAATCCATATTGAACTCCAGCCAATGAAACGGTTACTTGGGGGTAGGAATAATCTCAGACCTGGCATTCAACAAGCTGGGGTCTGGTCTCAGCTCTGCTTCTGACAAGTTGAGCAGGCATCCCTGGTGTGCCTCAGTTTCCCCTATGTATGCATGGAGAGTTGGACTAGGCCAACATGTGGTCCTGTCTGGATCTATAAGGCTGGGCCCACTGAGATGGTTGAGTCACCCAGCTTCGGTCAACCCCCCCCCCCGTGATGTCATACATCAGTGACATTGGCAGATCTATGTGTGCAGGACTCGCTGGGCTGGAATTGTGGGCTTTCTATATTTTCTCACTGCAAGCCCCACTAGGTGTGGTCATTCTCGTCTCCATCCTCTCTGTGAGGCAGAGAGAGAGAGAGAGAGAGAGAGAGAGAGAGAGAGAGAGAGAGAGAGAGAGAGAGAAGTTGCCCAAGGGCACACAGTCTGGAAGTGATGGAATTGAATTTAAACTCACACATCCCCACTGAAGAATCTGCTCTTTCTGTCCATCCTGAGCCCCATGAACCCTGGAGTTCCCGGTTGGAAAAGAGGAGCTGCCTCCTGTGCCCCCCCATCCTTCTTGCCTCCCCAGTTTTCCCTCCTGGCATGGAGGGCTCAAGGAGTGGGGTATAGGTGGGGAGGGGCAGGATTGAGCAGTTTGGTTGTACTGAGCCCAGCTGGATTTTGTGCAGCTTCGTAGGTATTCTGTTCACAGCCAAAACTGTGGAGAGAAGTGCCTGACACAGATGGTAACCTGGAGGTCTACCTGCCCCCAGATCTGTCCCGGCCTCCTGGTATGAATGTGATGACCCATAAAATGCAGAAACCCAGGGGCTGGGGAGAGAGCTCAAGTGTTTGCTTTGCAAGTATGAGAACCTAACTAAACTCAAACCCTAGAATTAATGAAAACAATGCCGAATGGTTGCAAACGTCGATAACCCCAGTGCTGGGGAGGAGAGACCGATGGATGCCTGAGCCTTGCTGGTGTTGTATCACCAATTTGTATCACACAAAGCACACACACACACACACACACATGCACGCATGCACACACTCACATTCAAACGCATATGCAAAAAAAGACAAAGGGGATGGAAAGATGGCTCAGCAGGTAAGAGCACTTCCTGTGTAAATATGAGTCTGAGAGGACCTGGGACTGACCGAGCTCCATCCCCAGCACCCATGTGAACGTCTGTAACCCTGCTCTTGTGGGCAGTAGAGACCCGGGGATTATTGGGACTAGCAAAGCATGCTCTGGAATCCATGAGAGACCCGGTCTCAAGGAAAAATGCAGATGAGTGATGGAGACTGGCCTCCACGTGTGCACACTTGGGGCACATACTTCTGTGCACCCACGTGCGTACACCTCCCGCATACTACTCATATGTACAGCTTTTGTCACTTGGAACATCTCCAGGAATGGTAAAATGCACAGTCCCCTCCTCCAGACCCAAAAGGTCTGTTCTGGAAGGAGCCTTCTTCTCAACTTTACTCTTTTCCAACCCTGTTCTATCCCAGAACTCCCAGGGGCACCCACCAACTTGGGCATTTCCAACATCGGCCCCCGCTCTGTGACCTTGCAGTTCAGGCCTGGCTACGATGGGAAGACCTCCATCTCCCGATGGCTGGTGGAGGCCCAGGTAAAGCCTGCCTGAAGGAACCCCCGCCCCCAGCCCGCCTCAGGCAGCCCCAGGGTCCTGAGTGCAAAGGCCTGTATGTTCAGTGGTATGTGTTTTCATATGCAATCCTCATGTACCTCCACTTACAGAACACACGTATTGTGAGTTGAAAATGTAATAAATGAAACATGTATTTCATGTGCGCAGCCCCAGCCCACATTAACCATGCTCAGAGTCCTTCCCTTAGCCTGCACTGGGGCATTACCAAGACTCGTACCACATATTGCGTGAAAAAGATCAAAATTATCAGCCGGGCGTGGTGGTGCACGCCTTTAATCCCAGCACTCGGGAGGCAGAGGTAGGAGGATTTCCATGAGTTCAAGGCCACCCTGAGACTACATAGTGAATTCCAGGTCAGCCTGGACTAAAGCGAGACCCTACCTTGAAAAACCAAAAAAAAAAAAAAAGCAAAATTATCAAAATTCATAGTTTTCACCAAATACATCAGTTTTGCACCACTGAAAAGCTGGAAAGTTGTGAAGAGGAATATTGGTAAACTAGGGACTGTCTGTATATGAAATATGACCATAACTCCCATTCTAGTCTCCACCTCACTTTGCCTGTGTACACAGGAACACCCCACATACCACTCCCCTTCCTTCCTGGGTCCGTGTGGAACTGGATGGCCAGGAAAAATAGCCAGTTGCTACCCACAGCCCCTTGACCCATGGTTCTCAGCCTTGGCTACATCCGGGAATGGTCAGGGGAGCATTTAGATATTCAACACAGTGCAGTCAACTGAAGTCAGGGCGAGGCTGTTAGAAGCACGTAGGGTGTTGAGAAGGATCACCAGGGAACTTCCTAAAGGCCCACCCCAAGGAGCCTGGTGGGTTTATGATTAATACCAGCCTGATTTGGGGTCCTGCAACCAGAAAGCTCAGAGCAGTTTCTTGTCAGCCATGGAATTTGGACCAGATCTTCCCTGGTCAGGGCTGATGACTCCCGGGAGCTGGGGCTCAGGGTGCCCCCCACCCCGTGTGACAGGCTGGACAAGTCTGAAGTCTCCTTCTCCAGGTGGGCATGATCGGGGAGGGAGAGGAATGGCTGCTAATCCACCAGCTCAACAATGAGCCCGATGCGCGCTCCATGGAGGTGCCAGACCTCAATCCCTTCACCTATTACAGGTAAGGTGCAGGGGGGGGGGGAGTGCCTGCCCAGCCTCCCCCTCCCCCAACACCTTGCTCATCTCTTCGCTCCCGTTCCAGCTTCCGCATGCGCCAGGTGAACATCGTTGGCACCAGCCCACCCAGTCAGCCGTCCAGAAAGATCCAGACCCTGCAGGCACCCCCAGATATGGCTCCAGCCAATGTGACCCTACGCACAGCCAGTGAGACCAGCTTGTGGCTGCGCTGGCTGGTAAGACACCCTCTCGAGGGCAGTGGGGCAGGGTGTCCTGGGTCCCACCCTGCAGAGCTGTTATGACCTCAAGAAGGGGATATGTTGAATACCTGTGATTCTTTCTCTCTGCTTATTTTTGTTTTACTTTTTATTTTTTGCATGTGTGTTTGTGCCATGCTCGTGAGTGTGCATGTTCACATACATGTGGACACATAACGTGTGTGGGGGTGCACACGCATATGGATGCCAGAAGTTGAAGGTTGGTTCACTCTCCACCTTACTTCCTGAGGCAGGGTCTCTCACTTGAACCCAGAGCTCTCTCTGAGCCAGCGAGCTTAGCTAGCTTGCCCCAAAGGGCCCATCCCTTCTTCCCGAGGGCTGGGATTACAGGTTTGCCTTGCCATGCCCACCCACCAATTACATGGGTGCTGGGGATCTGAACTCCCTCCAGTCTTCACACAAACAGATTGAGTTCTCTCCTTAGTCCTCTTTTACTTTAAAAAAAAAAAGAGAGAGAGAGAGAGAGATCTAGCCAGGCGTGGTGGCTCACACCTTTAATCCCAGCACTCGGGAGGCAGAGGTAGGAGGATCGCCGTGAGTTCAAGGCCACCCTGAGACTACAGAGTGAATTCCAGGTCAGCCTGGACTAGAGCGAGACCCTACCTCAAAAAATAAATAAATAAATATAAATTTTTTAAAAAGAGAGAGAGAGATCTATTTCTTTTTTCTTTACTTACCCAATTGTCAGTCATGGCCAAAGGTACAAGTGAAGAAAGAAACTAGAAAATGCTATTTACTGGATGGTCATTGCTTAGAGCCAAGCAGTTTAAATTTCCTGTTCCGTGTAAGCCTCCCAGGAAAGGTACAAAGGACACTTTTTTTTTTTTTTTTTTTGGTTTTGCGAGGTAGGGTCTCACTCTAGCCCAGGCTGACCTGGAATTCACTATGTAGTCTCAGGGTGGCCTTGAACTCATGGTGATCCTCTTACCTCTGCCTCCTGAGTGCTGGGATTAAAGGCGTGCGCCACCACGCCGGGCTCAGGACACATTCTTATCATTTACAGTTAGGAACCTGCACATGGTCACAGAGCTCCCAGGAGGTGGAGGTGGGTTTTGAAGGCTGTTATCCCCCTCCCCACCACCACTGAATCACTGAAGGGAGCAGAGACCAGGAGGGGCTGATCTCACGTGTCTGGGTTGTATATTACCAGGGTGGCCCTGCTGAGGCTTCCTGATCAGGCAGGCCATGATCTACTTTATTCAAAGTGCAGCTGGGAAGGTTCTCCACAAAGCCCATGACAGCAGGTTGATACTGGTCCCAACATTTTACCGAAGAGGAAACTGGGGTACAGAGATGTTCAGATAACTTCCCCCAAGATTTCTGAATCCCCCCCGCCTAAAAAACTCTAAGTTACAGCAAGGCTGGAGTCCCAGTCCAGAGAGTCTGCACCTCAAAATTCACAGCTCAAACCACCAAGTATGTTGCTCTTTCTCAGGCCAGAGAACTGGAGACACTGTTGCTCTGGGCAGGGTGCACCAGCATAGGTCTCATGAAGCAACAATCCCAAGAGGCATGTGGAGCAGATGAGAATTCTTAGACACACAAACAAGGGGGACAGCCTGGACCTGAACTCTGTAGGGAACCCAGAACCCTGGCATCCGAAACATCCAACTTGATGGTGCTCCCCCCAACCCCTCTCATTACAGAGCCCCTTCACGCCATGGGAATGGCCCTGCACCTCCCTTTCACAGAGGGAGATGGTGTGGTAGAAAAAGCTAGTGGATAGAAGATCATTTGGCAATATCAGCCCTCAATACACACTGGGTATTAAGTATAGCTCCCCTCCCAGAGTGATGGATGGCCCAGGGCACTGTGGGTGGGTAGGTGGGTGCCTGGTCACACAGAACATTGTGTGGCTTTAACCGTGGCTCTGTACCCGCTCCAGGTGGCCAGTCCACTTAGCTCCTAACTGTCACTGAAGCTTCTCAAACACTGAAAAGTTAGAGTGGAATACCAGGAGGCTGAGGGGTGGAGGTATTGGCTGTGGAGGAGCCCGACTGATATTGGTACACGGCCCATTACTTCTCTTTAGCTGGAAGCGGAACCACACTCCAGACCCATCTCAGCCTCTCAGGCCCATTGATTGCTGCCTTAATGGTCTCTGGCCTGTGTCACTAAGTCCATAGAGGGGCAGGTATGAAGCGGGGTAGGGAATGGAGAGAGGGGAAGGGAGCCGAGGGGAGAAATTAGATTAAGTGGGTCAGAATGTGGTGAGCTGTGGATTATGGGTATTTGGAACCCTGGGGGGACAGAATGGGGGAATTGGGTGTATAAAAGCCCCAGCTTCAGAGAAGTGAAGGCCAGGCTCTCAGCTCACACCTGCTTCAGGCTCCCCACACTCACAGTCCACCTTCACTGTCTACCAACACTGCCAGGTTCAACCTAAACAACCTTGAACCAGTGAGCACAACCCCTCCAGCCTAGCTCCAAAGAGCAAGAAAGGAAATTGCCTTTTCTCTCCGTTAAAGAATCAACCCAGAAGGAAGAGGTTGCAGATTCCATAGGAGAGGCTGAGGTGTGCTGGCTTGCAAGACTTCCAGGCCACGGGCTGGAGAGATGGCTCAGTGGCTAAGGCACTGGCCTCCAGTGCCTAAGGCCCCGGGTTCAATTCCCCAGGATGGTGGCTCTGTGGTGCGCCCTCTCTCTCTCTCTCTCTCTCTCTCTCTCTCTCTCTCTCTCTCTCTCTCTCTCTCTCTCTCTCTCTCTCCTTGAAATTGAATAAATAAAATATTAAAAAAAAAGACTTCCAGGCCACAACAGGTGCCCTACCTGTGTGAGGATACCCTCTCTCCCCATGCTCGCTCCTCCAAGCGCAGCAGGTGTTACTGGCAGCCTGAGGGAGGGGCTTCCTCTTCAGGGAGACAGTCAGAGACAAATCATCATACCCATGAGCACCCAGGAAAGATCACAGCCAACCTCACCCATGATGAAGATCAATGCTGCTTCTCCCCAGGGAGGCGGGGCATAGGACATGATGTCACCAGTTCAAGCCACACCTGGGGGAAAGCACCTGTCATGGACAATGGCAACTTGGATGGCAGGCTGGGATGAAGGGGCACAGGACAGCCACCCTCCCAACGCTCACCCACCCCTGTCTCCCTGCAGCCCCTCCCAGAGATGGAATACAACGGGAACCCCGAGTCGGTGGGTTACAAGATCAAGTACAGCCGGTCTGACGGCCACGGTAAGACGCTGACCCACATGGTGCAGGACCGCGTGGAGAGAGAGTACACCATCGAGGACCTGGAGGAGTGGACGGAGTATCGCGTCCAGGTCCAGGCCTTCAACGCCATCGGGAGTGGACCCTGGAGCCAGGCGGTAGTGGGCAGAACCCGGGAGTCAGGTATTTCTGTCCCTCCATCCCTGGGCCTGCAACCATCTCCACAGACACCCTGAGCGGGTTGTCCTCAGGGCAAGTGTCATGGCACAGTGGCCTGCCACATCCCCAGCTCCCCCAGCACTTGCCTCTTCCTGATGACTGTTCCTCCTGTTAGGGACTCTGAGAGATACCTAGACAGTCACAGCTCTCCAAACCATCCATCACTGTCCTTAGCTTTAGCCCTTATGGGGGGGAGGGTGGTGAAGAGTTTGCTCTCAGAATATTCCAGAAACAAAATCACTCCTAGGGTTCTGGCAAGGAGTGGCCTATGGACAATCCACTCCATGCTTAGCAGTCCTGTGGCTGTTTCCTTGTAACTGACAGGTGGTTCTTCTGCCCCTCCCCCCAAGCCCCCTGACCCCAACCCTTCTCCCCTCTAGAAGGTCATCCAACGTTAGTCCCAAAGCAGGGCATGGAGAAGAGTGTGAGTTCCAGAGTTCCAAGCCAGCCAAGTTTACAGAGCAAGACCCCATCTCCAAAAACCAAAACAAAGTGATTCTGAGCAAACCAAAATGAAATCAAAGCTGAAACCAGAAACAGTATCTGAAAAGTTCTCAGACTGGAAGATGTCACAGAGGGGTCGTCTGCAATGTGGGGACTGTGTGGTGTTGGCTTCCCCATAATGTTGGCTCCTCCCTCATCTTCACCTCCCACCACTCTGGGTCCTCAGTTCCTTCTCTTCCCCCCCTGTCTCCTACAGTCCCATCCTCTGGTCCCACCAACGTGTCAGTGCTGGCCACCACCTCCAGCAGCATGCTGGTGCGCTGGAGCGAGGTCCCCGAGGCAGATCGTAATGGGCTCGTGCTGGGCTACAAGGTGGGTCTTGGGGACAGCAGTGGGTGTAGTAGGCTGACTTCTCCCATGATCCCCTTCCATGGGGGTACCCTATCTTTGTCCTTCTCTGGGTCTCTGCTTCACATAAGGGACACTGGCTTCCCATCCACCAGTCATCATGGCAATCAGGAGGTCCCCTCCCCTCCCCTGGCCCTAGGGTGGGACATAGCCAGTGAGCACCAGGGTCCTTGAATTCCAGAAAGATTACCTGGGAGCCCCCAACCTCATTCTTAGCCCAAAATCCCAATCTGTTTCCATATCTTCTGGAATCTATACCTTCTCTGGCTCTATACTTGAATCTGTCCTTGTACCTTGAGCCCTCCAAGAACAGTAGCTTTTACCCCTTGGGGCCAAGCCCCTTCAAGGAGCCCCAATCTGCCTGCCCCACCCCTCACCTGTCATGGGATGAAATTCAGGACAGAGGCTGGCAGAGTGAGACCGGGGCTGAGTCCTTCCTCCCTGTGCTGGGTTCCCCGGCAGGTGAGGTACAAGGAGAAAGACTCGGATGCCCAGGCCCGGTTCTGGCTGGTGGAAGGTAACTCATCCCGTAGTGTTCAGCTCACAGGCCTGGGCAAGTATGTGCTCTACGAGGTCCAGGTTCTGGCCTTCACCCGCATCGGTGACGGCAGCCCCAGCCACCCTCCCATCCTGGAACGGACACTGGATGATGGTAAGTCCAAATCCCGGTGAGCCCAGAGAAGACACTCCTTATCCTGACCAAGGGCGTCACGACCTCAGGCTTCTCCTGTAAAACAGTGGGGTCACCAAAGGCTACCAACCCAGCTGCAAGAGAATGCTAACTAATCACAGCCAGTGTGCCCGTAGGAAAGGACAGTGTGGGGCTCAGGAGATGGCTTTGCAGTTAAAGGTATTTGCTTGCAAAGCCTCCAGGCCAGGGTTCAATTCCCCAGCACCCACATAAAGCCAGATGCACAAAGTGGTGGATGCATGCGTCTGGAGTTCATTTGAAGTGGCAAGATGCCCTGGAACAACCCCCCCCTCTCTCTCTCATAAATACTAGTATTTTTTAAGAAAGAAAGGCTAATGTGAGGTCATTCGGACATCTGCTTCTATCTCCTGGGTTCTCTGTAGGGCAAGAGTACAGAACAGGGTCTCGGTACTGGTTTTGATTTTGTTTTTAACTGGGGCAGTTTTGCTATGAGTAAACTCATGAAGGAGTCTTTCTTTTTACTGGGCACGAGCCTCCTGGTCCTGTTTGTAAAAAGAGCATCACCAGCCGAGCTCCACGCACATCTCTCTGGCAGAACCTCCACTCGCAAGCAGACGGAGAGGCCCTCTGCCTCTCCCTTCTCCCCTGTACAATCCCAAGGCCTGCCCACCACAAATATTTTCAGGGTCCAGACAACAGTGCAGAAGGAGGCTCAATACCATATGTCTATATATTCCAAAGCTATAAATCAAGCTAATGTACTGTTAAATTAAATATGTTCTATCCTCCTGCCTTGACAAATACACCCACGTAATGGCTTAGCTTAGAAGGCCAAGTGTGGGCTCCTTGACATGCTGGGCTGGAATGAAGCATCCCAGGAGGAACTGTGTTGTCATCACCCCTCCCCCTGACTTGGGTACCGCCTACCCTCCCCCATCCCAACTCTCCTCTCATGCAGACCTGGCACTTTCCATCCTTACCCCAAATCAGCTTCCCTCTGGTCACCCTGGCCCAGGGCACACTGCCAGCCCTGAGGAGACAGACCTAGAGGGCAGGGACATGCAGGCTCAGGGTGGACACTTCCCATCACCCCATGGCCACCTCACCCAGCGGGGGGAAGAAAGTCAAAACAAAGCATTAGACCAGGCAGGGATATTACTGCTCAATGCCTAGCATGTGTGAAGCCCTGGGTTCTATTCCCAGCACTACAAATTAATTAATACAATTTTTAAAATCAAGCACAGACCCCAGAGCAGGGCCCACCTCCCTCTCCCTCTAACCTCCCCCCACCCATTCAAAGAGTGTGTTCACAGACACAGAGCCCAAGGAAGCTGAAGCCTTGGGCCCCTACCAAATAACTAAGGCCTGTCTGGAGTATAGACACACCTCATCCCACCTTCTAGCTCCTGCCACATAACTCTAATTTTTAAAAAATATTTATTTAAGAAAAAAAAAGAGATAGATAGAAGGTAATGAGTATGGGTGCCCAAGGGCCTCCTGCCACAGTAAATGAGCTCCAGATACATGTGCACTTTATGTATCTGGCTATAGGTGGGATATAGGCTTTGCAAGCAAGCTCCTTTAACTGCTAAACCATCTCTCCAGCCCCATAACCCTGAGTTTGAGGGTGGATTCTGTTTTGATTTCATTTGCTCAGAGCTTCACTGCGTACACACTCACTGGGCTGACAGAGTACACTGTCCCCCGTTCCCCCCACCCAGCTGCTCAGCTGGAACCGGACTGGGCTTGGTAGGGCGCAGCACAATGTCCTCCTCTGTCTCCTCCAGTTCCTGGCCCGCCCATGGGTGTCCTGTTCCCAGAGGTGAGGACCACATCTGTGCGGCTCATCTGGCAGCCCCCTGCCGCCCCCAATGGCATCATTCTGGGTAAGCCTGCACAGGAGGAGGGAGGGGTATGGGAGACAGGAGATGGGTCAAGCCTAGGAAGTGTCAGCGTCCACTTAAGAATAGGCCCTGGAGAGCTGGACACATCTGTAATCCCAGGACTGGGGAGGTGGAGGCAGGAGTATCAGGAATTGGAGGCAGGAGCATTAGAAGTTCAAGGTCATCTTGGTTACGTAGCAAGTTTGAGACCAGACTGGGCTACATGAGGTCTTATCTCACACACACACCCCCAAAAAAAAAGAGATCTAAAGAGCCAACCATGGTGGGGGATACCTATAACCCCAGTACCTGAGAGGCAAAAGCAAGAGGATTATTGCAAGTTCCAGGCCAGCCAGGGCTACAGAGGGAGACTTTGTTTCAGAATAATTATAATTATAATAAAATAAGATCTGGGTCTTATTGCCACAGTATCTGCAGAAGGGCAAGGTCATGGTTCAAGGATGTTAAGGCCCCTGCATTGACTTCACACCTCCCAATGCCCCTGGCCAGCTGACTAAATGGCAGACCTCAGCCAGACAAGGGCAAGTTGCCGGAAAAGCACAGAGAAGGCTAGAGACCAGAAGTGTCACTATACCCCCCAGGTCCCCATGACCTTGAGCAAGGCTGCTGTCTCCATCCCCCAGCGTCAGTCCCTCACCATTAAAGTGGGGCAATGGGGGTGTCCACCTGTCTTCCCAGCTTCTGAGAGGCTGAGTCAGGGGGTCTCTTAAGGATATAAAGTTCAGCCTGGGTAAAATAGCTCTTATCTTGAAAAAATAAATAAATAAAATAGAATAAACTTTCAAATACCTAAAAGCCTACTTGTGTCTGGTCTGGGGCTCTGTGTTGGGCTGATGGCATACTGACCTGGGAGGAATGACATACCTTGGACAACAAAATGACAGAGGACATCAAGTGCTTAAACTAGAAAGTTCCAGGCTGTTATTCTAAAGCCTACATTTGTTAGTCGGGCCTCTCCCAGCCTCAGTCTCCTCACTTGGATGGGTTCAGAGGTGGCTAATACTATGCATTGAGCCCCCCCCAACCTCCCTTAGCCTCAACTGCAGGAGTTGAAGGGTAGGAATTATTAGGGAAGGTCCCATAGACAAGCCAGAGTCAGGACAATCCAAGTACAGACAGACACTCCTGTGGCCAGGAATGGAGGGACCCTGTCGAGGGCACTGGGACAAGCTTGCCCTGCTGGCCAGCACTGCCCTCTCTCCTCCTTCCCCACAGCCTATCAGATCACACACCGGCTCAACACCACCACAGCCAACACTGCCACAGTAGAGGTCCTGGCACCCAGTGCCCGCCAGTACACAGCCACGGGCCTCAAGCCGGAGTCTGTCTACCTGTTCCGAATCACAGCCCAGACCCGAAAAGGCTGGGGAGAAGCTGCAGAGGCCTTGGTGGTAACCACGGAGAAGAGAGGTGACTGTTCACGGGGCTGGGGAGGCCTGGAGAGCTCATGAGGGGCCATGCACCCTACCCACATGCTCTAAGCCAATCCTGAGTTAAACTCAGCAAGGGATGGAGCTGACTCACAGAGCTGAGCTAGGAGTTCCTGTCCCCAGGATCAGACTCCCTTCTGGTTTCTAAAGAGATAATTGGTGACTATCCTCTCCTCCCTTCCCCTCCTCTCTCCTCTCCTCTCCCCTCTTCTCCCCTCCCCCTCCTCTCCTCTCTTCTTCCTTCCTCTCTTCTCCTCTCTTCTCCCTTCCCTTCCCCTCCCTTCCCCTCCCCTCTCCTCTTCTCTCTTGTCCCAACTCTGACCTTGCCCAGCTGGGTGCAAGATCAGGGCTGGAGCCTGGAATCCTGGCTGCCACTGCCCTGATGCCCTGAGCTTGCCCAAACACTGATACCCTAGATACAGTCCTGAGCCCCCAATTGGGGTAAAAGTGATTGGTTGGAAAGTGTCCCCAAAGGCTGAAGAGATTGCTCAGTGGTTATGGTGCTTGCCTGCAAAGCCTACGACCAGGGTTTGATTTCCTAGTACCCATGTAAAGCCACATGCACAAAGTGGTGCATGCATCTGGAATTCATTTGTAGCACCCATTCTCTCTGTCTCTCTTCTCTATATCTCTCTCTGTTTGCATATATATATATATATATATATATATATATATATATATATATATATATACACTACATAGTAAATTCCAGGTCAGCCTGAGCTAGAGCAAAATCCAAACTTCAAAAAGAAAAAGAAAAAAGAAAGAGAGAGAAGGAGGGAGGGAGGGAAGGAAGGAGGGAGGGAGGGAAGGAAGGAAGAAAGGAAGAAGGGAGGGAGAGAGAGAGGGAGAGAGGGAGGGAGGGAGGGAGGGAGGGAAGGAGGGAGGGAGGGAGGGCCCCCAGAGAAACAGTAGGGCAGTAATTCTCAACCTGGCACCTCTCTCCCAGGAGATGTTGGAAGATGGTCTGGTTGTCCCCACTTAGGGAAGGTGCTCATGGCATTGAAGCTGGGGACACTGCTAAGCATTCTGCCTTCACAGGTCATCCCTCCACAGAAAAGCATGCAAACCAATAATGCTGAGGCTGTCCAGGGTGGGGAAAGGGCTGAGGAGACAGAATCCAGGCAGGGGTGTGGTAGGAATGAATTCCCACCTGGGAGCATATGACTCAGTTCCACTCAGTCAGGCACAGCGCAGGTCCCATCCGTGCATGGTGACAGGCTCTGGGAGATGTGACCTCCCAGGTGCCTGGGGCTCTCACAGCTGAGGGTGGGTCTGACTGGAGGTTTAGGTGCTGGGTGCTGGCAGTAACTATGTGAGACCTGTGTGCATGAAAGCCCAGGCTGCACTGGCTGACTTGTCCCTCCCCCCCTCCATCCCCTAGATCGTCCACAGCCCCCCAGCAAGCCCGTGGTCCAACAGGAGGATGTTAAAGCCCGCAGCGTGCTGCTGTCCTGGGAGCCAGGCAGCGACGGGCTCTCCCCTGTCCGCTACTACACCATCCAGACCCGAGAGCTGCCCAGTGGCAGGTGGGCACTGCACTCGGCCTCCGTGAGCCACAACACCTCGACCTTCACTGTGGACAGGTGAGGTGGGCTCCTTCCCAAGTGGGGACAGCACCTAGTGTGGTCCCTGGGTGAGGTTGGGGGCTTCTGAGAACATTTGTACTCTAAATCTTTCTCGGCTCACCCCACCAACCCTCACTCATCCCCTGCAGCGCTGTCCCCCCTTCTCTAGGAACCCCATTAGGGCTGCCTCTTAATTATCTGTGGGTCCCAGCTGCCTCCTTAGTGAAGCGTTTTGCCATCCGTCATTAGCGATTCTCCTCAGAAGCCCACATCCTCCGACCTGCCTTTAATAGAGACTCAGAGCTTCACTCCGAAACTCTGGCTTCAATTTAATTCCTGGTGGTTGTATTTTTTATATGCTAGTTGATGTGCCTGGGAGCTAACGTAATCCCCCCCCCCCCCCGTCCTGTAAATCAAGAAGAAAGACATTTGCTGGAGAGAAAATGAGGCTCATGGAGACAGATCTCATTCTCTCCAGGGAACGCCCGTTCCTCCACCCTTCCCAATTCACTAACTTCGGGGAAAGGATGGGATTGTTTGGAGAGGAAGGAATGGGTGCTTCTCTGTCTGCCTAGTCTGTGAAGCAGGGCCTGGGTAGACATGTGGCTCCCTGGGGACATGTGACTTCAAGTTACAGCTAAAGGGAGCCCTGATTCCAAGCACCCAGTATCCCAGAACCTGGTCCCAATTTGATCTTTTTCTGAGCCTCAGTGATCCCATCTGTGTTGTGAGTCAGCATCCCTGGCCTTCCTTTCACCTGAGATGGGAGTGACCCCACGGTGGAGGTGGGTGGGGACTAGGTCTTAAGGAACCTTGTCAGTCATCACTGGGGAACTGAACATAGCAACTTCAGCGGAGGAAAGATTTATTTTGGTTCATGGTCTCAAGAGTTTCAGTCCAACATCAATTCATCCATTGCTTTGGGCCTATGAGGTCGGATAGTACAGTGGTAGGAGCACATAGGTAGAAGAGGTTCTTGATGGCCAGGAAGCAGAAAGATGGAGAAGAAGGGAGAGGGGACAAGATAATACCTTTTAGAGGCAGTTCTCCAATGACCTACTTCCGCCAGCAAAGCCTCATCTGCTGCAGCATCCCCCATTTCCTAAAACAGCACCCCCAGCTGGGAATCTTCAACACACATTCCTGTCGGACATTTCTTACTCAAATCATAGCAAACTCCTTGGTTGCTGAACCCCAGTTCCCTCTGCAGGCTCAAGCCATTCACATCGTACAAGTTCCGAGTAAAGGCCACCAATGACATCGGGGACAGCGAGTTCAGCGAGGAGTCGGAGTCTCTAACCACCCTGCAGGCAGGTGGGTCCCTTGCTCTTACCTCTGGCTGCTTCCTGGGCACAGAGAGGGTCTTCCAGGGGAGGGACCTCCGAGAGTGACAGGTTGGTCCCCAGGCTAGCCAGGCCCTTCAGAACTCCAGGCCAGAGTCCCCAAATTTGAGGCAACCTGGTGTTTTGAGTGCATTCCTTCTCTGATGTCCCTCAAGCTACCGGGAATGGGAGGGGACAGTTCCCTAGCAGCGACCTAATAAAGCCTGAGGCTCTCAGCAGTCTGAGATCCTGAGTGAGCTGGGATCTTATTTCCCCATCCATTTTGGCTCTTAGCTCTGCAGAAGTTGGGTTGGTGGACATACATGGTGATTACTTTAGGTAGGACTTGCCCATCAGTTCAATGTTAACAAGATCTGGTTCCTGTGGGCTCATGGGTGGAGCTGACACCCCAGTCCCTAGACACTTCTATCTGCCTCTCTCCACAGCCCCTGACGAGGCACCCACCATCCTGTCTGTGACGCCTCACACCACTACATCCGTGCTAATACGATGGCAGGTATGGCTGGACAGGCAGGGTGGCTTTGTTTCTGAGAACTTAGACGAGCTCTTTGCTGGAACCAAAAATCCAATAATCTCCACCAGAACTTCCTGGACCTCTGTTCTCTATCCCAGAACACATGACAGATCATGATAAATTCAGGTGTGAGGAGGTCATGGATCATCCTATACACACGTGCACACACCTGTTCCACATCTTTTTAAAAAATATTTTATTTATTCATTTTCAAGAGAGAGAAAGTGAGAGAGAGAGAGAGAGAGAGAGAGAGAGAGAGAGAGAGAGAGAGCACCAAGGCCACCACCTTGTGGGTCTGGCTTATGTGGGTCCTGGGGAATTGAACCTGGGGCCTTAGGCACCGGAGGCAAGTGCCTTAACCGCTAAGCCATCTCTCCAGCCCTCCACATCTTGATATACACACATTCTAGGCAGGTGCCATCACCACCTACCGCAGATGAGCACAGAGACTCCGGAGGGGACATGCATGGTCCCAGGTCATGCATCTGGAGTGCTAGGGTTGGATTGATAATCCTAAATCTGGGGAATCCTTGGGCAAAAATGTACTTGGACAGCAGCTGTGATTACCACTTTACCATCATTGCCACTCCCAGAAAAGCACTTGGGACTCTGAAGACCCCCAAGGTCCCATGATACCCAGACAGAGCAGTCTGTGAGGGCTTCCCACGGTGAGGGCTTCCCAGTTCAGAGCTATGTCTGTCACTGTGAGCGGGATCATCTCATTCTAGTTAGAGACCCCTTCCCAGTCCTCCCCCGGTTGCCTGCTCTCTGATGGGCACTGTCAGTTCTGCCAGGGCCTAGGGACCACTGTAGGCAAACAACCTACAACCAGGTTGCCCATGAATCCTGTTCCTTGGGATCCTCCCATGATTTCTGAACCCAATCTTGGGCTCAGCAGGTCCCAAAGAGTCCAGCTCCTATCCCCACTTCTCAAGGGCTTAGCTTCAGCTGCATCTGTGTGTACCTGAGACCTTGGGGATCCCAGAGGAGACACCCCTTAAATGGAAATAATCTGCCTACCAACATGCCCATGGGCCCAAGCCAGAGGAGGCCAGAGCAGATGGGCCACCCAGGGGAAAGGGGCCAGGTGATTGATGCCTGTGTCAGCCAGGGAAGCAATTAAGAATCTAATAAAAGGCTGAGCAGGTTGTTGAAAGGAGGTATAAAAAAGCCATTCCCTCTTCTCCAACTCAGCCAAGGACAGTAGCAGAAAGCAAAGGACAGCACATTCATCCTCATACATGCTGGAGACTAGGGAGAGGGCTCAGCTCCTAGGAAATACCAGGATGTACTGACCAACTGGACAGCAGCGAGCAGCCAGCCCAGGGAACCAGAGGTGATGACAGAGTCCTGAACTAGCACTAGCTGGTGTGTCTAGATGTGCATTTCCAGGCCCTGTCATTGCTGTTTAAGCATGAGTGTCTTACAGTCTCTGAGCCTGTTCCCCTGCTCTGATAAAGGGGGACTGTTGATGATTCCTGCCTCACAGGGCAGCCTCTTTGGAAAGGTTCCCTGCTGTCCTGATTTCTGTCCCTAGTTGGGACTCAAAGTCCCTGCTTTGGGACCTCAGGAGGCATGACAGACAGAGAGGGTAGAATAGACTGAGGTGAGAACATCTCACCATGTTCCACCCCCTGCCTGCAGCCACCAGCCGAGGACAAGATCAATGGCATCCTCCTGGGCTTCCGCATCCGGTACCGGGAGCTGCTCTATGAAGGGTTGAGGGCCTTCACCCTTCGAAGCATCAACAACCCTGGAGCCAAGTGGGCCGAGCTCACCTGTGAGTGGTACTCCAAAGCCTTGGGGGGGGGGTGCAGGGCAGGCACACTCAGCTCCCTGGCGTCCACTAACCTACACCCCTGCCTCCCTCCCCATGTCCTCCTCTCTCTGACTGAGCATTTATGGAGACTCTCCAACGTACCCCAAGATACCCAGGACACCCCAGTGATCCAGAAGACAGGGTCCCTTCCCTCTGGGGACTTGAAGATGAAGGCATACAGGAAGTAAACCCTGAAATAGATGTCTAGGACCCATGTGGAGAGAGTATTCCAGCAGGGTTTAAAAGGGATTTCTTCTTGGCCTTCTCATTGCTGGGAAAATAACTGAGTGAAGCAGTTTCTAGAAGGGCAGGGTTGATTTCAGCTCCCAGTCTCAAGGGCAGGTTGCATCATGGCAGGAAAAGCATGGTAGGAGCAGACAGCCAGGGTGTCACCCCTTCCCACATCATCTGGAAGTAAGCAGCAAGAGACAACTAGTTAGAAACACCCAGTGGGGCGGGACTAATACACCTGAAGCCCACCCTCCCCACCCCCACAACACACCTCCTCAAAGGCTCCGCCAGCTAGGGATCAGGTGTGAAGCTTAATAACAAGCACATGAGTCTATGGGGGACATTTTGCATGAGGAGAGTTCAGCAGTCTGGTGGGGAGGGGGAGCCACCTGCTTAAAGGTGTCATCTAAGAAGTAACTACCCTTTCCTGGGGGTCAGGAAAGCCAGCCTATATGTAGACATCAGGTAGAAAGGATACGGGACAGTCATGAGCAAGGGAACTGTGTGGGAAATGTGTATTAAGAGTGCACTTTAAATGGCATGACATCATGGGGTAGGGGAGGGGAGAGGACGGGACCAGGGACAGGGAGTCCAATCAGAGGCTTCTTCAACAACAGGCAGAGAGGGCAAGGCTGGGCTAAGGAGGCAGGCTGGGAACCCAAACCAAGGCCAGTTTGGGTTTGCTTTTGGGTTTTTTGGTTTTGTTTTTTTTTTTCCTGATAGCCCAAGGTAGGCTCTAGCCCAGGGTGACCTGGAACTCACTCCAGTCCCAGACTGGTCTCAAACTCATGGCGATCCTCCAACCTCTGCCTCCCAAATGCTGGGATTGAAGGCATGCGTCACCATGCCCAACTTGCTTTTGCTTTTCCTTTTGTTTTTTTAAATGATTTTATTGGCAACTTCCATAAATATAAACAACCTACCCTAATCATAATCCCCTCCCAAGTTCCCCTCATTGAATCCTTTTTTCTTTCGAACTAGTCTCTCTGAGGCCAGTTGGGAAGGAGTGTGTCCTGCTTGTGGACTCCAGGTTCCTTGCTGGTTCTCAGAGGAGAAAGTGAGTCAGGCAAGACCGAGGGGAGCACAGAGGATGAAGGATTCTCCCCAAAAGAAAGACTAGCAGGGAAGAGGGGGCAGTCTAGGACCCTCTGGGCTACGGTACTTCCTCTTGTAATTCATAATTTTCCTAAACCTTTGGAGCTAGTCTTCCAGGCCTGTTAGCAGACAACAAAATGATTGAATGTGTAACAAAAGAATATTAATAGAAAAACTCAGAAGTACCTGATCCAACAACTCGTGTTATTTTCTTATTCTTATTTATTTATATTTGGGGGCCGACATGTGCTGTGGATGTGATTTTATATAGCCTGTGTATAATACAGTCATATTTCCTGCTAGTAAAATTGTTTCTGGTTCATATGAGGAAATTGATGATGCCAGTATTTCAGGTTTTGTTTTTTTTTTCCCCAAGAGCTCCACTGTGAAACCAGGGAGCTGATAGGGATTAGCAGATCCCCCGAGCTGTCCTTGGGGTTACCAGGCTCCGAGAGGCTCCCTGTGACCCTGGTCAGTGCACAGCGGCATAGGGAGAGAAGTCTTTTAGGAACTGCTCCTCCCCACTCCTATCCTGGCCCCCTGACTCCACGAGAGGTTCTCTTGCCTGCTCAGCCCTGTTGCTCCATCGCACCCCTGTTGGTTCCCTGGGGGTGGGACACACCTATGTGCTCTAACTCTGTCTGCTATCTCCCTGGCCCCTCACCTCCTGCTCCCCCCTAGCTTTGTACTCCATGCGGAACCTGACCCGGCCCAGCCTCACGCACTACGAGCTGGACAGTAAGTCCCCTTGCATGGTGGCCCAGGATTCCTGGGATGGGTTGGGGAGGGGATCTTCAAGAAAACCAAGCCCCAGGCCAAATTAGGCACCTTCCCAGGGTGCTTAAAGACCAGGACCACCCATAACATGCAGGGTTGTAACATCTGTAATACGTGAAACAGCAGGCATTATGGGAATAGATATTCCAAGTCTACTCTACCTGGAGTATAGAATGGGAAAGGAAGTCCACAGCCCCGTGAGGATGGGGGGGAGGGTGGGGGTCTATAGTAACAGGTCTATAGTAACAGGTATAGGGTGCTGTAGGACAAGTGGGCAGGTACCCACATTGCTTCTGCCCAGCTTTGACCTGTCCGAGATGCACTGGGCTCAACTATATCTCTCTGTGTCCATGTCTAACACTCCTCAAGGGAATGCTCCAACCACCAGCTATGTATCTGTCCCTGTCTAAGGCTCTAACCACCAGCTTGTCCCTGCATGGCTCACCCAGCCCCTTGCTCTCAGCCCACACACAGGGCTTTCTGCTCAGAACACTGACCCCAGTTGAGTCTAAATTTTCCTCCTCAGATATCACCCTGGGAAAAGAGGAGGGGGGAGAGAGTCAGAGAGAGCAAAAATATCTTGGCCACTCTGAGCAGGGACCACATCTCCCACCCAGAGTGACAGAGCTTATTTTCTCATAGAAGCTTCTCTCTCTTAAGCTCTGACAGGTATCCATACCCAAGCACCCTAGACTTGAGTAATGCATGGGGTTTCTTGGCCCAGCATTCACATCCAATAAGTCTCTCCCGTCTAATGCAGAGCTGGTGAGGGGCTGTGGGTTCAGTTCCGTGGGAGAGCTGATTCTCCTGGATTCCATCCTCAGCACCAAAAGAAAATGAAAGGAAATATAAGGGAAAGAGCTGGTAGATGGGAACAGGTAGAACCACAGCTGAGATGGTTTGTATCTTCCATGGCAGGAAGGAAGCAGGCAAGGAAGGTTTGATCCTCTGGCTCTTTCAGGCTCAACAGTGTCCACTAGGAGATTAAATTGTAGTGTCACCCTAGAACAGGCAGCCACTCAGCAGCATCGTCTCATGTGTCCAGGTTGGCAGAGTACAGTCTGAGCATCTGAGGCCCCTCCTCTTACCCATTTCTTCCTGAACCTTCACGCAGGGCCCTAGAATGACAGGCATGCCTCTTCCCTCACCTCCAGCCTCCATAGAGGACGCCTTTCACAGAATTGGTGACTTCTGCTCTCCATCCCCCTCTCTCTCACCCACAGATCTGAACAAGCATAAACGCTATGAGATCCGGATGAGTGTGTACAACGCTGTGGGTGAGGGGCCCTTGAGCCCCCCACAGGAGGTCTTTGTTGGGGAGGCAGGTGAGTGCTATCTGCCCTGTCCAGATTCATAAGACCCAGCCATGGGAGGTACAGGATCCAGGGTCCTAACTCTACCCTAGCCCACTTCCTCTCCCCAAGCTCACACCCTTGCACACTCATTCACGACTCTCCATCCCTCACTAGTGCCCACAGCAGCACCGCAAAATGTGGCCATCCACAGCTCCACAGCCACACAGCTGGATGTAACCTGGGAGCCACCCCCACTGGACAGCCAGAATGGAGACATCCAAGGCTATAAGGTAAGGGTGCTCTGGGAGAACAGTGGGGTGCAGGGGGACAAGGGGCTTAGAGAGACTGATGGGGTCAAGGAGATCGTAAATGCTTCCATCTCATAGCTCATCTGTCCAGCTCTGCTGCACACCTGTGGCCTTTGCTGTCTGTACCCAGTTGACAGAAATAAATATTATGCAACTGGAGCAAAATGACACTTGTCCTCCTCAGCACCCCAGGGCATGCTGAGCTCACACACCAGGGGCTCCAGCCATGCCCCAGCTTATTCCTGTCTGAGGAGCACAGCCTACACCACCACCTCCTGCCTCAGACATCACTTAAGACCCCTCAGAGATACTGATTAGACAGCCCGTTTGCAAAGCACTACTGGGTAGCATTTGAAATCCACCAAAGCTCATCTCCAGAGCTGGATGCTGTGCTACAATGGGGTATACTTTGTCCCTCGTTGTAGCATTTATCTTCTCTTGCTGGAACAAAACACCCAACCAGAAGCAGCTGATGGGAGGAAAGGATTCATAGCAGGAAAAGCATAGCAGAGCAGAGGCTGGGCATCACATCTTGCCACAGCAGCTGGCTGGAAGCAGCAAGAGAGTGAGCTAGCACTCTGTCACTGGTGGGGCTAATAAGATGCAAAGCCCACCTCCAGTAACACACCTCCTCTAGCAAGACTCCACCTCCCAAATTACCACGAGTTGAGGATTGGGCTTAGTCACAAATACATAAAACTATGGGAGACACTTGACATTGAAACTACCACACTCGTTTTTTTTTTTTTGTTTTTTTTTTGTTTGTTTTTTCAGGGTAGGGTCTCACTCTAGCCCAGGCTGACCTGGAATTCACTATGTAGTCTCAAGGTGGCCTTGAACTCACAGCGATCCTCCTACCTCTGCCTCCCGAGTGCTGGGATTAAAGGCGTGCACCACCACGCCCGGCCCACACTCATCTTCACAGAGCTCTCTGGCACTCTTTCAGGCTGATGAAACCCTTGGAAAACTGTTAGATTATAGACGTGGATGTTCATTTGACAGATGAGGAAACCAAAGTCCAGTTGAGGTTGCCTAAAGAGGCCACAAACTAGCAAGTGACAGAAAGTCAGAAAAGGCCATGCCAAGGTCAGGAAAGGAGTGTGTCTTCCTGGTGGGTGTGGTTGGTGCACACAGCCCTCGGCCATGTTGGAGTCTTGGCCGGTGTCTCAATGAGTCTAACTCCTAATGCTTGGATGTTGTAGAAAATAGTGTGAAAATCCTGGGACCTGATGGTTTACTTGGCCCAGCCCCTCACTCCACCGGCAGACACGAGTCTCCCCATGGGGGGAACACAGCCTATTGAGACAAAGCAGCCCCAACTAAGGCCGTATCCAGTACAGAAGGCTCTTCTGTCAGAGATGAAGGAGGAGGGAGCCAAGAAGTCTCTGAAGATAGATGACACTCTCGAGGCTCTGCCCAGGAGTGCCAGCTGGGAAAACTAAATACTGCATCCTTAGCATATGTCCATTGAGACAAGGGAGGTGCCGGGAGGAGCCAGAAAGTGTGACAGCCACCAGACTGTCGAGGTTTGGAAGTGACAAATTAACATATAGATCCAGGAAACGTGTGGGTGCACAGACACCATACAGGATACAACGGATGTCTGTAGATTCCAGAAAACATTGGCCATACCTGGTGCGAGCTAAAGAAATGGAGCCGCCTCCTCCTGGATAGGTGCCAACCAGCATCTTTTTTTTAAAAAATATTTTATTTATTCATTTTCAAGCAGAGAGAGAGAGAGAGAGAGAGAGAGAGAGAGCACCAGGGCCACCACCTTGTGGGTCTGGCTTATGTGGGACCTGGGGAATTGAACCCAGGACCTTAGGCACTGGAGGCAAGTGCCTTAACCGCTGAGCCATCTCTCCAGCCCCAACCAGCATCTTAACATCAGTACCCATTCACATTAACAGGAATGACGTGTTAGCATCATTAACCAATGAGCACAGCTAATCGGTCCAGCAGCTGGGGACAAGCTGAACTGCTCAGAGCCCAGACAAGTTCAAGTTCCTAGAGCTTCTGCCATTTAATGGCGTGTGTTTAATGAGAAAGTATTCTATGCCCTGCGCCGTTCTTCATGCTGGGAATCAGCAGTGAGTGAAGAGACAGCGTGAGCTTCAGTTTGGGGAGTTTGTACCAACGGTGTACAAAATACGTAACACTGCCAGGTGGTGGTGAACGAAACAGGTTAAGGGGAGAGCT
>PVHP010010788.1:0-46703 GCA_004024765.1 Zapus hudsonius | reverse complement strand
ATTAGCTTTTCCCCTTGATAAATGAAGGATCTATATTGAAACTATAGATTTCTTTATCAAGAGATTCTCCAAAATGAAAACTTAAGAAAACAGTAACTCTGAAGTCATTTATAAAATTTTATCTCAGATTTCTAACTGCTTAAATAATGGAGAGTATTATTATATTTGCATTTTCATATATAATGAAGTGGTCATTTTTGTTCTGAAGAAATTCATGAATAAACTTTACTAGGTACAGGTTAAAGATACCAAAACTCTTAGGGATTACAAAAAAGTTAGTTCTGTTATTAATCACTTGAGAAGTAGAAATTATATTTACCCAAAAGTTAGAAAGCAAAGTAATACTGATGGGAAATGTTTTTTCCTGAAGGCAAAGAACAGAACAGGTTGTCATCCATACACTAATGCTTTATTGTCAAATAATTTATATCCTTATAAAGTTGTGCTTAACTGAAAGTCACCACTGTTTTTTCCCTCAAACATGAGAAGGCTTTTGCATGTGCTCATGGTTTGCATTGTCTGTGGTTATGTTTACCAGAGGTGAAAAACCAAAATACCAATCCTATATTTCAAGGATCTTAAAGTCACTTAGTCTGTTTCCTTCTTCTCAACCTCCCACTAATTTTTACTCCCTTTTCAGTATATAAATAATTTTCACAGGTGTGTATGTAATACCTGCAAGTTATTAGGCATTTTGTACCTACATTCTAAAATGGATTTTTCATGATCTCTAACAATGAGGCTATATTAAAATACAATTAAAATTGCTGTACTGTACAGAGCCATGCCGTTTCTAAAAAACTGGAGTCTTAAGTATTTTTTTCTCTTTGTTGGAGAAAACATATCAGAAAATTAATGTATTTTAAAGGAAATCATTTTGTTTTCCATCTTAATCTATAATTGAAAAACTTTAAAGAGCAGTGATTAAACTGATAGCATGGGCCTTGGGATTAGTTTGCCAAAGATTCCAATTTTTACTTCATTATTAAGCAAATTTGTGCTGCTACTTACATTTTTGAATTTCAATTTCCTCAATCAGAAAGTGGGATAACTCCAGTCACTACCTTGGAAGGTTGTTGTGGTGATCCCATGGCCCAACTCAGAGAGCAATAGGCTGGTGAAGACTCTTTCAAAGATGGGTTGCAGGCATTGTGTTTCTACACTATATGGGCAATATGTAAATATGTAAAAACTTGACTATAAAAAGTATTGACTACCTGTAGAGCCCATAAATGTTTCTTTTAAAGATTTTTATTAAATATTTTACTGTAAATGAGAGATGGGAGCGAGAGAGAAAGAAGAAGAAGAAGAAGAAGAAGAAGAAGAAGAAGAAGAAGAAGAAGAAGAAGAAGAAGAAGAAGAAGAAGAGAGAGGAGAGAGAGAGAATATGATAGAGTCTCTTATTTCTGAGAGCAAACTCTGGACACATGTGCCCCTTTGTGCATCTGACTTTACAAGTAATGAGGAATCAAATCCAGGCCATAGGTTTGGCAATCACGTGCATTTCACCATGGAGCCATCACCTCAGCTCGAAAAAGATTTTCTAAATCATTATTTTGTCATAAAATCCTTTGGAGTCAGCAACACTCTCATCATCGGAATAAAATTAATAAAGCTTGGAAGGAAAGCACTAAGGGACCTCATCAGGTCACATATATTGTCAAACAGTGGTAGAACTCATTCGCAGGGCTTCTGATTTCACAATTTAGGTATAATATAATAAAATGATTTATTCTATGAAATCCATGTCAAAATTAAACTGATATAAATCTAACATTACTCATATTTACTTCATTATTTGGGGATAAATTTAGAAGACTGTTGACATATTCAGATCTTAGATTCTGTAATTTTACTAGGTGGGAGATAACTACCCTGACTGCACGCTTTCAGAGGAAAATGTTTGTTGGAACATAATTGAGATTTTTTTCTTGTTTCTGAACATAATCATAATTACCAAGTGACACATCATTGCCACCTAAAGGTAGCAAATGATGTTTCCTTTGTGATTGCTTATATACACTACAAAAAAATGTGGGTTCTGTGTCCAGTGCTTCAATGACAACAAAAATTACAACAAGGGACATTGATTTGTTAATGTGCTCAAACAAATCACCCAGTTATGCATTTTCTAGATCCAAATGAGATGAATAGAGAGAAAAGACATACACCAGAAATGGCTGATTGCCACTATACTATCTGCAAGGGTCTCTTTTCATGGCCCAGTTCCACCTGCACTACTGAGAAGACACAATCAATACAGTGTTTATCCTAGGTTGTCGATTTGCCAAATCCAAGAGGGGGAAAGCACTTGAGGAAACTTAGAAGGAGGCAGGGCTGGAGTGACTGCAGAGAATTGCAATGACCATGGAATTGGCTTGTCCCAGATTGAGTGGCCGTCTTCAGTTCTGCAGCCTGCACCTCAACCTTTATAACAAAGCACCTTCATTTGGGCATCATGCAATGGTCAACCCTGGGGTGAGGTGGGCACCTGCTCCACAGGATTTGGTGGCTACTGATATTATGACAGAAAATATGTGATGATGGAACAGCTTTAATTCTTGACACAGCTGAAATTCATTACAACAGCCTTGGGATTGGCAGACAAAGACGGCTTTTAACAGCATGTTTTTAAAGAACAAAAAGTTTAATAAGTATCTACGTTCCTCTGGCATTTGTCAAAGGCAGGCTTGTGCATTTCTCAGGAAGATTAGGGGATGGAGTGAGGGCAACATTCCCTGCTTTCAATAGATTAAATCTTGGTCCAGGGTGATCTTTACGAAAATTTATACTTTGGTATTTTCTTAACTTTTTTTTCTCTACTAGATGGAAGCAAGAGTTTATTCAGACTCATTAAATGAGGCCGCATTTCTAATTTTCTCAGCTATTGAATATGCAGTTGGAAGCAGAAACAATGTTTTCACTTGTAATGGTGTTTTAGGAGGGCGAATGTAAATCCCAGTTGTGTGACAAGGAAAGATGTGACAGGATTTCTAAGTATGAAAGACTCAGGAAAATTTGTGAGGATAGAATGAAACATAAAAAAAAGACTCTTTAGAAGAATGTACAATAATTTTTTTCCTTCCACAATCTTTAAATTTCACGTCACAGAAAATGGAATCCTAAAAAGGAAAGTTTATTTATTGATCTGAACATTTTTTAGCTTTCAGGACTATATTGGGAAAAAATAATATAGAACAAAAGCATTCTTATCTCAATATCTATGAATAATACATGGTGGTGTGTGATATACACATTTATATCAGAGGTCTGCATTTAATTTTCTGTCATTACTGATAATTTTCATTTTGAAAATAAAATGTATATACTTAAAACACCTGGAGATTTATAGTTTATTATAAAATTTTTAAACATATATAATTTCTCATATAACATATGAAAAACTTAATTTCCACAATACATAAATATAAAAAAGGAAAAAATGTTAAAAATAACCTTACTAATAAGTACTGTTCCATATGGCTTGGAACATCTAGATATTAATGTATATTGAATGAAACTGAGCTGATATATTTAATGGACTATTCACTACCATATACATTAATATATTATTTTTATTTTATATATTATGAACAATTGAGAAAACTATATAATCATGATTAATGTTGAAAAGAAATATGACAAAATAAAAAAAACAATATGTTTTATGTATTTCTGTGACTAATAAAATGCATGGCCATATCTAAAAAATGAAAAGAAATATAAATACATACTTAATTGCATTCACTTTATTTCCCTTCCAACTGTGATTGAAGGTAATACTCCTTAATAAGGATAGTGCTCAGTCAGGGAAGATGGCTCTGCCATTGTAGGCATTTGCTTGCAGATCCTGCCAGTCTAGTTCAATTTCTCAGTACCATATAAAGCCAAATACACATAAAGCAGTGGCAAAGAAGAGAGAAATGAGTTGAGCCTTTATTTCCTGGTTGTTTTATTCACTAATTTATAAAGTTGAGGAAATTTCCTTTTATATTTGAAAATAAAAATTATATTAGATATAACATGGTTAGGTCATAACATGTTATCACAGATGTTATTAATTTCATAAAATGTGTTCTTTTTGGGGGGATAGGGTTTGTTTACCTGAATAAATTGTTCTCAAAAGCAAGGAACCACATAGAGGCTTTCTCTCTCTCTCTTTCTCTCTATCTCTATCTCTCTCTCTTTCTCTCTTACACGCAAACACACAGACACACAGAAAAAAACATTAGAGTAGAAGTAGTATTAGCTAGGAAGGAGTTCAATGGAGGCAGAGAGGGAAAGAAAGTGACAATGGTTATATTTATGATCAAGAGAATGGGAGGATATTATGATCAACATAGGTTATATACATATATATATCAATAAATATTATTAAAACATTTGTATATCTAGTGATACATACATTCTAGTAGAGTTGCTTAGGAAAATTTCTGCATTTTGCATTCTTGTTTTTCATGAAGTTAACTTTGTACTTAAACTTATCTTTTATTTCTAAAGTTCAAATTGTGATTATTCCTTTATTGAGAATAAATAATGAACCTTGTAGCCTTGTAGAAATCACAAATCTCTTGGGTGAGGTACAAAGGACATTTATAACCAAAGTATGATAAGCATCATGAGCTTCATGTTCAAGTTCGTCCTCCTTGCCCAGGAGTCCCAAAGAGCTTTGTGTCACAGCTGAGGAATCTTGAGCTGTGAATTTCAATCTTCTGAATGGGATGCCTACAAATCTGCCTAACTTTTAACTGGAGAGAGCCAAACAATATCTCTATTATCCTAGACAGGATACAAATCACTCTTCTTCCCCTGTGGAAAACACTTTTTTTTTAGATGCCAAGACTGTTAGCCAGGCAAACATCTGTGAACAGACCTTTTGAAGAAGATGTTTTTCGCAGAGGGATGGAAAAAACTGGGGAATTGCCTCTCAATGGTTTGGTGTTATAAGAGGGCAACTGTGGCTCCATCTTTGTGTCTTCACACAGTGTCTTCATGCTGAAAGAAGGGAGAAGTGCAAGCAAGGCAGATGATTCATTTCATCAGTTCATAAATTTTGTTTGCTATTGCTGATGAAAGTCTTCTTGAGAAGTGCCTGTCCATCTTCCATGGAGACTCTGTGGCCCCAACTGTAGTATGTGTACCTCTATAAATCAGCACTCAGCAGGAGGTAAACTCTCAGTTGTAGTTTAGTTTAAAAGTAGAATTTATCTTGTATTTTAAGAATGCTTGACCATTTAGGCTCTTGAGATATTTAGATATATTTGTTAATATTCCTGCAGATTTCTTGGTTGTGATTTTGACAGGGATGTATTGAACCTCTATATTATTTTAGGCTGCATTAGTGTCTTATCAAGTTTAACAAGTTCAATCAATGAACACAGGATGTCTTTCTACTTATTTAAGTCTAAATTAATTTTAAAACAATAGATTTTCTATATAAATAAACATATATGTCTACATGTAATTATATATATATATATATATATATATATATATATATATATATATATATATATATATATATATATATATATATATATATATATATATATATATATATATATATATATATATATATATATATATATATATATATATATATATATATATATATATATATATATATATATATATATCATTCTAAGTATCTTTTCTTTTTAGTGATGTTGTAAATAGAACTGTTTTTATAAATTTCCTCTTGGATTGTTCACTAGTATATAGAAACATAATGAAAATTTCTTCATGGATTTTAATTCCAAAAAATTTTGAACTTAGTAAGGCTGTTTGTGTGTGTGTGTGTGTGTGTGTATGTGCATGTGTACATATATATTTGTTTGGTGTGTGGTGTGTGCACCTGTATATGTGTTTGTCTTTTTATGGGCAGGTGCATGTTCATATCCATATATGTATATGTTTAGGCCAAAAAGCAACATTGGTTTCCTTCCTCAGGTGCTGTATCATTTTGACACAGGGATTCTTTCTAGCTTGAAACTCACCAAGTAGGCCAGGATAGTTGACCAGTGAACCCCACCCAGCTGTCTACTTTTATCTGCATCCCTATTACTCATTTACAGGTACATGACACTTTGGTAGCTTTATTTGCAATCTTTTGGATGATGCTATTGTAACATCATTTGGCTGAATTAGAGTTTTTCTTCACATATTCTAATTTATATTTTATTTACTTTTCCTGAAAGTCTAAATTATCTGTCTAGAATTTACAGTGTTCTGTTGAATGTAAGTGAAGAAAGCACTCCTCTGCTGCTGTTCATTCAATCTGGAACAAGTATTATAACAATTTGTTTTTAATAGCTTATTGCTCTCTGTAAACTGGTATGAAGGGTGCCAAATCAGGTATATAAATTTAAAAAGAATTTGCAATATTGGTGATGCTGGTGTTTGGGAAGGTGAAAATGGGTAGAAGTTTTTCATAAAGAAGATTTGCATAACTGATTAGAGAACTTCCATCATGAACAGCCTATGTGGTGGATTGAAATGGACCAGACAGGATTAATATATTTTAAAATTAACAATTCAGTTCTTCAAGTATACTAACCACCTCTGCTACATGAAGCAGCCACATGAGGTATGAAAATTTAATTAACATAACTTAATATTAATAATTCAGTTCTTCAATTACTCTATAACCACTTCTGCATGCAAGTGCCACATGTGTCTAGTAACTCCTTTGTAAAGAGAGTATGGAAAATTCCATAATTGCTGAAAATCTACTGACAGCAATGCTCTAAATCTGTCTGTGAAGTGATGTTGAAGTCCAAGGTCGAACATCCCTCAGAAGATCAAAGGACACATGCAATAATGCAAGTCACAGAGTGAGGTTTAATTCCAGCTGGCTGGGGTCCATGATCTGCCCAGTGTAGCGGGAGTCATCGACCCCGGCTGAAAATTTTTTTCCAGCATATATAGTTTGAGCCAGTAGGCTTCTATCATAGCGAATCACAGCACACAGAGGGAAATTCATAATATATTCCTTTAAAATGATTCGTGCAGCTAGTGGCAGGAACACATTCTGCCGGGGTGATCTGCCAGTGCATAGGGGTTGAGATGCTCTAAAATGATAGGTTCCCAATTGCTTTCCCTGTGAAATTTGAGCCACAGCATATACATCCTGACTAGTCACTTATTACCTGTCTGATGCATTCTTTGGCCTGAGACCTTCTGGCTACATCCTCATGGTCACGTACAAATTCCAGGAGCCTAATCTTTAGGCAAATATCTATTTTTTTTTTTTTTGTGACAGTTCAAGACCTTTGCCCCACTTTTATCAGAATGTACTTTCCCCCACATTTTTGGGGGGAGGGGAGCTGGGGCTGTTTCATGCAGCAGTTATTCATTCTGTCAGGCTGGGCTTGAATTGTGATGGTTAATTTTGGTTGTCAACTTGACCTTTCAAGTAATCTTGGGTGGGCCTCTGAGTATGTTCACAGGAAGGTAGCCTTTCAGTAGCGGGCAGGATATATGGAAGCTCAAAGGAGCTAGAAGTAAACAGCCTTTCCTGTGTGGGCAGTGCAGGAAGGAAATTCCAGAGACGCAGAAAAAAATTAAGTCTGTGGAAGGATTGTAAAACCCCACCCTAAGCCCATATAAAAGGAAAGATATTCTCTCCTTGGCACCCCCTGTCTGTTCCCTGTCCTGTGTGTGTATTGTAGGTGATTTGTTTTTCTCTCTGCTTGGACCTGTGAAAGAGGGCTAGCCTCTTTCATTGTCATGGAACTTCCCCTCAATCTGTAGTTTAAATAAATACTTTCCTCCCATAAACTATGCCTGGTTTGAAGATTTATCCCAGCAGAGTCTGGCTGACTACAACGTGAATTAAAACAGATCCCAACTTAAAAGCAAAACCAAATTTTATCATTATTACTGCTACAACAGATTGTAATTCTAACAATGACACCTCTTTTCTCTTTTCATGGACACACAAGATAAAATTAGTTGAAAAATAAAACAGGAGTGAAAAATTAACTAATATGTTAAATTTCCCATATGAAACATTCACCATCAATTAAGCAAAATGTTCTAGGTTTTATCTTTATTATTGACTTTACTAGATATATAG
This sequence comes from Zapus hudsonius, assembly GCA_004024765.1. Classification (NCBI taxonomy): domain Eukaryota; kingdom Metazoa; phylum Chordata; class Mammalia; order Rodentia; family Dipodidae; genus Zapus; species Zapus hudsonius. The sequence continues at coordinate 38,626 of PVHP010010788.1, read as the reverse complement.
TCAGTCACCTTGGAGAATATTGAAGGACACATCTAGTTATGTTTATGAGTGTGTTTCCAGAAAGGATAAATTAAGGGGAAAATCTACACTTTGTTTGAAGGTATAATCCCATTAGGTGGAAATCTAAATAGGACAAAAAGATTAAAAGTAGAATGTGACCCATCACTGGATTCCCTTTATTCTGCATCCTCCCTTGCCATCCTATGAAGAGAGATTCTCCACTAGGAGCTCACTGTCTGGGCACACAAGCTAAAATACAACCTTTCCCCCTGGGACAATGTGAATACAAATCTTCTCCCCATACATGTCACAGAAAAAAAGACCAAAGGACAATTACACAAAACCAGTTTTGGTAAACCAAAGAGTTTGTGAGGGGTTATTGCAGTAGCAATGCATGACTCAAAGGCAGCCACACCACAAGAAGTATCATCCCATCCTTAGTGAAGAACCTTCCCATAGCAGTAGCAGAAATTCCACCCAGCATAGGTGAAAACACATAGGAGCTGCACTTCTGGAACACACTATGCATTCTGCAGGCAGCACAACTCTTCCAAACAGTTGTTTAATCTTTCTTTACATAGCCTTAGGGCAGGGACTTGCTTGCAATCCTTCCCCAGACTTGTTGGATTCCTGAGTCTCTGTAACTTCCTACATGATTCAGATTCTAATTAAATATAAGCATGGGAGTGGTTGAGTGATCTTAAAATTAAAGGTCTCCCAGACTTAACTTCCTCAATCAGAGCCTTCTTCCTCTTTTCAATTCCAAGGAGTGTGCTACACAAAAATATCCCTTTTCTCTGTAGCTGCTATGCATTCTGTCACAGTGGTAAAATGAAAATTAGTATGGGTGCATTACTTTTGTTTTAATTTTTACTTTAGCTATTGTTTTGCATTTCTGTGCATGAAACTCAGCGCTTTCACCATGCCTGGTAAGTGTTGGTTCTATGTATTTGGATTTAAATTTTTTAATAAACTGTTCACAAATGAATATTCCTGACAATATATTTGAGAAATTACTATTCAGTATTTAAGAAATTGTAGAATGAAGTCAGTATTTTGTACTTTTTGTTCAAAACCAGTTAATTTATAATACTCTTTTTTTCATAGATGCAGTGGGGAGATGACATTTTTAACTACTTGGATCATAGTGATACTGAAACAATTCAAGTTATAACACCATGTCTAAGACATTTTAAATTCCTACAGACACACAAAAGGGCATTTATAAAAACAAGTTATAAATAGGCAGCTGGATGGTAACATAATTTCATTTCACAAGTTGAATGGACATCTGCTTTAAATTCTGAGTGTATTTTACACAATTAACATAGAATTTGGTAAAGTACATTCTTTTGAGCACATCATTCTACATAGGGTGATAATTCTAGAAATCCTTTAATCCCAACAAAGGATGGAAGGTAAAGCCTCAGAGCACCAAAAGGTAAGTGTCTGCTTAGGCTGTTTAGACGGATATCTCAGCCAGGGGCTCCCATATCACAAGAGGCAGCAATCATAAATTAGTATGCACACTGAACACTGCAGGGACAGGATTAGTTCTGTAGTTATGCCTTGTGGTTTTGGCAAGTGGCAAGTACTTCAATATTTAAAGATGCCCACTATCCCCCAAAGGCTTGCTTCTCTTTTGCTAATTTTCAAGTATAATTTTTGTTGTCAGAAAAATCTATGATAGAAATTGTGCCTGATAAAATCTCATCTTATTTGATACAGATTTGTTTTTATTTAAACTAAGAATGGTATCAAGGAGAGTAGATTCACCATGAAAAATGGAAAAACACAACCACTATCAGATTCACTTTTATTTCCTTTAGGTGTTAATAAACTCAAGGTGTCTAATGTTAAGGCTTTTTAAAAAAATTTGTTGTTATCAATGGGAATAAAAGTCACCCCTTAACCTATGGATAGATCCAGTATGTGCACTGAGGAAGTACCCCAGTGGATAGGGAATAGAGAGGAGAAATGGGGACACATTCACAAGATTTGCTCATACAATGTATATACTTATTCATAATAAAGATATATAAAAATAAAGATTCTCTGGATGATAATCACTAAATTAAAAATGTGATCACTTGTTCAATAGAGATATCAATAACTTTCAAAAGCCAAAATAATTTTAAAGAAAATTTCTATACATGAATATGCACCAATTCTATTAGATCAGTAAAGAAGAAATTTTTCTTCCAAATCCATCAATATGAATTTATGAATTAATTACATGACTTATGTAAATGGCTGTTTGCATGTTTTGTTCATTTTTCACTGTGTCTTTTTCTTGTTGATGTGTGATTTTTCTTGTTGACATGTGATTTTATAAATGAAATGTTTATTTATTTGAGAGAGAGAGAGAGAGAGAGAGAGAGAGAGAGAGAGAGAGAGAGAGAGAGAGAGAGAGAAGAAAGATAGAGGGCCTCTGTCACTGCAAATAAACTCCAGTGCCACTTTGTGCATCTGGCTTTACATGGGCATTGGGAAATCAGACTTGGTCACTGGGCTTAGCTAACTTAACTGAGCTATCTCTTCCAGCCTTTTCTTTCTTTCTTTCTTTCTTTCTTTCTTTCTTTCTTTCTTTCTTTCTTTCTTTCTTTCTTTCTTTCTTTCTTTCTTTCTTTCTTTCTTTCTTTCTTTCCTTCCTTCCTTCCTTCCTTCCTTCCTTCCTTCCTTCCTTCCTTCCTTCCTTCCTTCCTTTCTTTCTTTCTTTCTTTCTTTCTTCCTTTCTTTCTTTCTTTCTTCTTTTTTTCAGAAGAGTTTCACTCCAACCTAGGCTGGCCTTAACAATTTCGTCTACCGACTTATACCTCTCAAGTGCAGTGATTAAACTCTTGAGCCACTGACTGATACATAGAGATTTATATACCTAGGTAAAGTAATATTTTCAAATATGTTTTTCATTTCAGTTTGTTTTCTGCTTTCTCTTTGAATTTGTAATTGAAAAGAGGCAGACGTGGTAAAGAAAAAAATATTTCATGACTTCAACACTTCAACAGCGAGAAAACAGATTCATAGTAGAAACATGCCTTGTTTGACCATCACATAATTGTAAAGTTTTCATAGATTTTTGGGTTTGAACAAAGTATATAAAATATGTTTAATCCATGTGAATTTTAGCTTATTTTATCTGAGATTTCAATCCGGTGACTGTGTGATAGTTAAGTTTTGTTGTAAATGTGACTTTTTAGTAATCTTAGATGGGTCTCTGAGGATGTTCACAGGAAGGCAGCCCTTTCAGTAGAGGACAGGATCTAAGGAAGCTCAAGGGAGCCAGAAGAAAACCATCCACCTGGGAATGCAGTGCAGGATGTAAATTCCCTAACTATGAGGACACCTTTAGGAATTTGAGATCATCTATAGCATGTAATTTAATAGTTTTATTGTACCATTTTAGTCAATAAAATTAGTTTTAAATTTCCTCAAAAAGTCTATTTAAATTTTAATTTTTTTAGTTCTACATTTTTTTCATTGATATTGAATATAAAGTCTTCCTAATGTCTTCAACTATTCATTGTATGTAGAGATGGAAGTTAAGGCTATTTGTATATTAATTTCATACTGTATTCCTTTGCTAAATTATTTTGCATCTGTATAAGTTTCCGATCTTGTCTAGTAAAATTTCTGGGACTTTATATGACATGCAAATGTAAAAAATACCAATATGTTCTTTCCTTCATTTTTTTTAATGTTTATGCCTCTATCTATTTTGACCATATGAATCATGAGTGTGTTTCATTATCTTGGAAGCTCATCTTGGAATTTGATTTTCATTTTAAAAATGTTTAGAAATTGGGATCTGTGTATGTATGCATGTGTGTGTGTGTGTGCATGCGTGCGTGTGTGCGTGTGTGTGTATGTGTGTGTGTGTATGTGTGTGTATGTTTGTGTGTGCCAAACTGCATATCTTCCAGTCAGAGAAAGTCCTCATCTTCCTTTTCTACCATCTTGTTTGAGTCATGATTGTGTTGTTTTTTTGTTGATCAGGTAAGCTAACTAGCCAGAGACTCAGGGATACTCTTGTCTCTTCTATCTTTACTGAAGATCACTGGGATTATAGCCTCTCACCTCTGTGCTCAGCTTTAGGTTTAAGTGTTTTCTGGGGATCTGAACTACATTCCTCATGCGTGCTCATTAAGCACTGTTACCTATGGAGCCATTTTCCCATCCCTAAGAAGCTGTAAAACTTATGAAAACATTATATTTAGAAGCAGTTCCTTTTCAAGATAATTAGAATTAGATAAGATCCTGAGAGTGGAGTCCCCATTATTGAATATTGATAGCTTTATAAGACTAGAGAAAGAAAAACTTCAGAACACACATAAACCTTCCTGTGTCCCAGTGTGACCTTCTCTTCCCTGAAAAGCTTCGGCCATCTTCCATCACCATGTGGTGACGTTCTCTAGGGTTATCATCAGGTTAGGTTCTGTTATAGTATAAAATTAAACTTTCTAAACACTCCAAAATGTAGCTTTTTCTTATTTTTAATGTGCTCACTTGGTTTTCTGTTTTTAGAAACAAGACTAGGGGCACTTATGGACGAGTGCTGCCATTGCTATAGGAATGGCACCTGAAAATGTCTAAGCACTTTGAACTTGTGATGCTGAAAATACCTAGAATGCTGACATACAGTCATTGGGATGGGAGAGAAATTCAACTCTGTCACACCTTCCTGGCCCATATTCATGACCTAGAGCTTTGTTGTAGACTAATTATTTTATAATTTATTTAAAAATACAGAATCCTTCCCCAGCTACTTTTCTTGGACCCCCTACCGCCTCCATTCCTACACAGGAAACTCCTTTTCTCTTTTCTTTTTCTTTTTTTCTTTTCATTTCTCTTCTCTCCTCTCCTTTTCTTTTCTTTTCTTCCTTCTTCGACTGAACTCTCTTCATGTCTTTTCCTTCCTTTTTTTTCACTCTTTCTTCCTTTCTTTCTCTTTCTTTCATTTGTTGCATCATTTCTTTCTGTCTGTCTTTCTGTCTTTCCTCTCCTTCATCATCCATGAGTCCAGCTGTAAAACTAATGAACTGAGATGTCTGACAGGAAACATCTAATCAAGGAAGGGAAGCACTCAGATTTCCTTATGTAGCTTTTAGCTACATACTATAGGATTTAGGAATAGTAACAACACCTAAACAAAAAATGAACAATTGACAGCAAAACACACTAAAATTATTTGAAAAAAAAATCTCTATACTGATCATGTAAGAAATGATGAAAGCATAAGACTATAGTCAAACATATTCTTCCTAAAAAGACTGGTATGATCAAAAATCAAGAGCTCTGTTTCTGTGTAATGATAGAGCAGTCCTGGTAGCACCTGAGAAATCCTTGGGCTAGTTAGCTAAGATTGCATACAAAGTGCTTCCTGCTTTCAGGAAAAAATGTTCCGTGACCTCAGCATCCACAGTTTAAGGAGACCCTGGCACTGCTTTAGTAGTACAGATAGAGGGATCAAGGCGTAGAATTAGAAGATCCGGTAGTGGTCGGCTGGTCTGCTACAGCTCAGGGGTGTGGTTTCCCAATGCCACTGAAGGAATGGGAAGGCCAGAATGACCTCAGCACTATGAAGATGGCAATCTGGAATTCCAGCTGGAAAAGGAAAATCCAGGAACATCTTAATCAAGAATGAATGTTCAGCAAATCCACAGAGGTTGGTCTGCTTGACTATGTACTAGCAGCCATTCCTGTGTATTCAGAATCCTGGCCAGGAGAAGTATGATGTCCTGTCATGGATTCAGGATTGCTTTGTGCTATTTTCTCCTTCGACTTCCAGTTTTCCATCTTGTAATAGGAATGCACATCTGTACTCTGAGCAACGGGAATGCTTAATTTTATAATGGAAATTCCTATTTGCTCCATGTTTGCCTCTGAAATGGGAAATTTGTTCTGGTTTTATAGGTTTACAACTGGAAGGAATTGGTCATTAATTTTACATAAGACTTTGATCTTTGGAATCAACAATGGCACAAGTTAAAGTTATTTTTCTTCTTGAGGGAGAACTTTGTGTTGTGTGAGTGTATATGTGGGCTTTGGGGAGAACCGTACTGTGGTTTGAACTTAATATGTCTCCTCCAAAACTCATGAGGAGAATTAATATGCAATGCAGATACTTAGAAATTAGAAAGAAATGCAACTTTAGCATGCAGATGTGGGGCTTTGGGGGGAAGTCAGCATGGATAGAAATGAAACCAGTGGGGGAACCCGATGATTGAATCTGGTGAGTTTAAAAAAAAAGAGGGAGACAGACAAGAATATAAATTAATATTCCTTTTTTTACTATACAATCTCTCTCACTTTCTTTTGGTCTTCATCTCCCATACTGAATTAGGAGTTAGTTCAGAGACTGAAGTGCACTTGAGAGAGCTAGTGCAATGCACTTTGTGACTTCAAACCTATGAGATAAATAGCTTTTCTTTTGAAATTGCCTGGCCTTGAACATTTCATGATAAGAATGATGGGAAAACACATATATATGCTGCTATAAAGCAAGCTTCTTGTGTTACCTATATCACATACATGAGAATCACCTTCAGGGCTGCCAGAAAGATAGCACAGAAAAACATCATGCACACAAACATAGTCATTTGGTACCCATTGTGAAATTTATGGTGTATTTTACAGTACATGTCAACTTTTAATATGAAATCAATATTCATGTACCATAGGAAAAGAAATGTAATCTTCATGTGACATGGATTGATGGATTTTGTTCCTAGCCTTACAAAAGCATAACTAGAAGAGGTTATATTAATGGTTGGATGCATACGAATGGATCAATGACTTAACAGAAAGCTCTTTTACACAATGATTAAAAATCATTCAAAATGATCATCTCATTTTTAGTAGGTGGAGCATCTCTTAACTTTTAACTATGGTGTGTTGCTGCTTCATTCTCAGCTGCCACATAAGTTTTCAATTTTTTTATAGACCTAATGATTAATTAGTATTTTCTGAAGCTGACAACTTGAATAATCATAATTATGGTTCTTTTCTTTATTTCACATTTAATAAAACAGCTTTAAATTTTGTGAAATAAATCAACTATTTGTCTTCCCATGCCACCAGTATTTTCTTAGGTATAAATCTTGGGAGACAATTACTATTGAACACACTTGATTGTTTTCAATGTCAGCAGAGACTTCTCATTGTACTTTGTGGGCAATTCTAATGTAGGTACATCAACTGGAGAGACTCTGTCATTTAGCCACTCCTCACTTGATGTAGTTTTTTTTTTCTCTATTACCTGAAGTGTGCATTAGTAGTCCAACACCAGCTTTAAGTTTATCAAACAAAAACCATTCACAAATATAGTTTTTGAAGCGTTGTTTAACCTGATTTGTAGATTTATTTTTTATTTATTTGTATTTATTTATTTATTTTTATTTATGGATTATTGCATTCAGATCAACATCACTCAAGATATCTTAGATTTAGCCAAACTCTATTGAAAGAACAATTAATTTCAGTATAAGAATTTCTGATCAATTTGTATAAAATGACCTATATAAAATAACTTGTTTTAATTTACTTTCTCATCTGTCACAGCATGCAACAATTACTTTTGGAGCCACATTTTTATAAGTAAAGGCACTCTGTTAGATTTTTGTCCCTCATATTGTTTTGGGAATTTTGTTTTCCCATATTGTTTACTAGAATTTAGATGATATGTTGTGATGGTTAGGTTTTATTGTCAACTTTTAATTATCTTGGGTGGGTCTCTAAGGATGTTTACATGAAGGCAGCCTCTCAGCAAGGGGCAGGATGTAAAGAAACTCAAAGAAGCTGGAAGTAAACATCCTTTCCTGTGTGAGCAGTACAGGAAGGAAATTCCAGAGACTCAGGAAGCCATTAAGTCTGGGGATGGGTTGTAAGACCCCACCCTAAGGCTATATAAAGGGGAAGAAGTTCTCTCCATGGTCCTCCTGCCTGTTCCCTGTTCTGTGTGTATGGTGTAGGCATTGGGTTTTTCTCTCTTCTTGGACCTGTGAAAGAGGAGCAGCCTCTATCACTTTTATGGGACTTCCCCTGGATCTGTAGCATAAATAAATTGTTTCCTCCCATAAAATGTGCCTGGTTTGAAGATTCATCCCAGCTGCATGTGGCTGACTATGACCTATGTAAACTAAAATAACCATGTCCACATCAGGAACATTTATTTGTATTGTTGAACATAACAGTTTCAGATCATTGTGATTGAACCAAATATTCAAATATTATTGCAAATGAAGCAAGGATAAATTCTTTCAACAGACCTATTAAATATATTCCTAGGAGATATATCTAATTTAAAATAATAATAAAATACCTAAACACATCTACAACTCAAAAAAAAACTTTTTTTTTATGAAAGATCCACTTTATTAAAGGGCTGTATTACATTATCATTAAATTATTGATCGATCGACAGTTGTGTGGGAGGAGGACTGGATTCTCAGAAACTTCTTGAATACCTTTAAAAATTTACCTTGAAATTGTTTGAGCATTTTATCAGAAATGATAATTTTTCCAAGAATGGGGTGGTGAATTACATTTCACAAAAAAGTGCATTTTGAGACATTGTTTTTCCTTCATATTTTGTTCTAAAGGCATCTTATACATTATATTTTTATACATTAAATTTTTATGTTTTCTATCAACCGAAAATTATACGTTCTCCTGTGTTTCTACTGATACTTATAAAACACTATTCGCTTAGACATCCTCATGTCTAGGTCCTCATGAAGAAATTTTTCTAAATCATTTCCTTCATGAATGTTCCACATCTACATAACCCCCATGACTGTCACTTGACCTTCATGGTTAGTTTCATGTCATTAATTTCATTTCATTCTCACGTCTACATTCTAGTCTCTCCACAGATATTACCCAGAAAGTCATGGTGGAATAGCATCCACATGAAATATGGTATCCCTCTCATGCCAATCCACTAGATTGCAGCCAGATTCTCTTTTCTAAATTAATCCCTGAATTTCATCCCTCTTCCAATTCCATAGAGGATTTTCATGTCAAGAAAGTCCGCATTTCTTAAAGGATAGTAGAAAATTCATGAACATCTTAACTATTTGGCCTCTAAGTAGCATATTCTATGATTTTAATAATACTTTAAAAAATATTTTATTTATTCATTTTCAGACAGAGAAATACAGAGAGAGAGAGAGAGAGAGAGAGAGAGAGAGAGAGAGAGAGAGAGAGAGAGAGAGAACACAACAGGGCCACCACCATGTGGGTCTGGCTTATGTGGGTCCTGGGAATTGAACTGGGGGCCTTAGGCACTGGAAGCAAGTGCCTTAACCTCTGAGCCATCTCTCCAGCCCTTAATAAGACTTTTGATATCTTTGCTGCCTAATAAATTATCAAGTTACTAGGTCTGGTCATGGTTGAATTGAGACCACTGTTAAGATTATCACAGGGTTATGGTGTGACAGCAAGGCACGTTCTTTGTGGAGCTTGTTTCATTTTTAAAGTTTAACTATTCAGCCTCTCCTTACAGGATGTTGTTTTCAGATCCCTAGTCCCTTCTCAGTCACATGACTTGTGTCCCCTAAGAGAGGCCCTCCCCTTTTCCCCTCACTTTGCCTTCAACAGGGACCCAGTCTTTGCCAAAGACTTCATTTGTTAAGCATGTAAATCCAGATGACCTCATGCTTGACTACCAAAAACAGTTTACTACTAATTAAATCTTATGAATGTTTTTCAATATTGTTCTCAGCTCTTCCTGAAAATAGCAAAGGGATTGAATCCAAAATCTCATATATATCCAAAAACAAAATCAAAACAAGTTTTAATCAGACAATTCTTCCATCGTTATAATTGAGAATGTTCTGAGGAGCTGAAGAGAATAGGTTGATATCCCCCATAGATAAAAGCTAAAAGGACAGAAACAAAGAACAAAAGCAGATTAAGGGGTGAGAGTAACTCTCTCTTTTTAAAATGGTGATAAGGAGACAGAAGGAAGAGCAGCTGCTTGTTTAACATCAGGTTTTTTTAGGTGACATTTCTCTAAAAGGATTAAAGCTAAGGGAACACATTATCAAGCCAACTGAAAGGAACCTCTTTGGGAAATTCAACTAGTTATCTCCTTTTCCTGAGCTTTCTAAAGGCCTGATAAACAGCTTAGTTTCAGGTTGATTCTGTGCAATGGTGGCGTGGTGCCATGGTTGACATATTGGAAGTTTCCTTGTTGAGACCAGTTTAGGAGTCCAGCTGAACAAAAGGTCTCAGAATTATCAATAAAAGAAAACATCATAAAATCCTCATTTAGCAAAAACAGCACTAGCCGGTTTACAGTGGCTATCCTATGTCTAAGTAATTGATTTCTTGGTCGTTGTTTGTCACTTCTCTATATGAAACTAAAGTTTACATTTATTAACTTCATCTGGTTGGAGGTTTCCATTAAAAAAAAACAGAAATATTGACTTAGATAGCATTTCTTTTCTTTTTAATACATAATGGTGAGAGAAAAAGAGAGAGAGAGAGAGAGAGAGAGAGAAAGAAAGAAAGAAAGAAAGAAAGAAAGAAAGAAAGAAAGAAAGAAAGAAAGAGAGAGAATGAAGGAGAATAGATGTGCAAGGCCTCCAACACCTTTGAATGAACTTCATTCAAGTTCAGATGCCACTTTGTGTGCCGGGTTTTACATGAGCTCTGGAGAATTAAAGGAGGCTCACAGGTTTTGTCATCATGTACCTTTAATCAATGAGCCATGTTTTCAGCACCTATTGCTATCATTACAGAGCAAGCATTCTAAACAGAAAGGTATAAATTGTTGTATTATATGGGATGGGTCATGGCAATCTTTTAATTAAATGAAAACCTGTATCCACTAGATATTGCAGTTTAGAAAATAAGAACTAAGGTTAATAACTAGCTAATGTGTTAAATATAGATACTGATCTGAATAAATAATACATTTTTAAATTGTTTGCTTTCTACCTACCCTGCAGTTTGATCGCAGAGACTATCAAGTTGTAAGACAAAGGCCTGTGTTTTATTCATGTACATATCCTGGAAGCTAAGAATATGGACACAGAGTAAAGACTGAAAAATATTTATTGCTTTGACTGAATGGCTTTAAACAAAATGGGAGAGAAATGTAAAACATACTGTTAGCAACACTAAAATCCAATCTTGTGAACATGTATTTTGACATATATATTTGTGTGCATGTATATATAGCTGTAAATAGATATAAATATAGATGTGTGTATTTTAAGCAAAGTAAGAGTTTATTAAAATTCAAAGTAAGAGGTAGTCAGAGAGAGTCTGCGTGAAAGAAGCGGATCTGCAACTGGAATTTCTGTTTCCATATATTATGTCAGTTGAATCAGGCCCCATCAAACTATATATATATATGCAAGTACAATTGTATATGCTATGTGGGCATATGTTGTTTTGAGACTATTTATTCATCAATAAAACTATTTCTGAGAAAAGGAGTGGGCTAATAAGCTGGAAAAAGATCTCCACTATAAAACTTTAATGGGGCTGGAGAGATGGCTCAGCAAAAGCCTCTTACCTATAAAGCCTAAAAACCTGGGTTTGATTCCCCTGTACCCACATAAATCCAGATGCACAGTGTAGGACAGGTGTCTGGAGTTTGTGGTGCCTAGAGGCCCTGGTGGGCCCATTTTATCTCTGTCTCTCCTGTATGCCTCTCTCTCTCTGGTTGTAAATAATAAATAAACATTTTTAAAAGCTTTAATCATTTTTCAATATTTAAAACTCTTTATTTACAAGGTTATAATGCACATGATGTATTTTGATCACAATGTCCTCCATTACCTTCTTTCCACTGAATACCTTCAACTTTCCAGCTAGTCCTTCAATTTTGTTGTTTGTCTGACTGCTGGATTTTTTTTTTTTTGCCCACCTCCACCTTCCATGACCACATGTTAATGAACGAATATTCCACAAGTAATGATTATCACTTTGTGTTCATAAATTTTATAGCCACTTCATGTCCAGCAAGTAGGACAAAACACTCTTCTTTATGCTTTGGCTCTTATATTGTTTCTGCTCCCTCTTCCATGTTCCCCTGAGCCTTTGATGATACGATAGAAATGCTCAATTTTTGCTACACTCTCAATATTCACTTCTTATCAGCAATTTGATATGCTTTGACTCTCCCCATAGTCACCATCATCCACAGAAAGGAGCTTATCTGAACAAAGGAGGAACAACCTTTAACCTATGGACATGAATGTTTAGAGGTTAATTTGTTAATCACAATATATCCGTCTAGTCAAGCAACAATGAGACCTTTCCAGCCATAGGCTTTTGATTAGGTTTTCAGTACTAAGCATGAATTCCCTCCCCTGGAATTCAGACCCAGTAAAGGAGAATTTGGTGACCCCCATAACATTCATGACATTACTACTCAGTGGACACATTTTCCTAGCTGGTCAGTTGTGTAAGCAGCTGATATTGTTAAAATATGTTACATATTTTATTACTAACTTTTTGATTAATCATTTTTGGTTTTGTATCTTCTCTTGACTTTGGCATACAGTATCCGTGGATTCCTCAATGTTTATCCCTGTTCAGCCCCATAAGCAAAAAATCAGAATTCAAAAATTGACTACTGTTATAATTTCTTTAAAATATTGTTATTATTAATTTATTTGCAATGAGAGAGAGAGGGAGGGAGAGGGAGGGAGGGAGAGAGAACAAGGCACAATGTAGGGTGTCTTGACACTGCAAATGAACTCAAAATGAATTTGCCATTTTGTGCATATGGCTTTGCATGGATACTGGGGAATTGAAGCCGTGTTATTAGGTTTCAAGCAAATGTCTTTACCCACTGACTGAATCAACTCTGCATTCCTGTTACAACTTTTATATCTATTTAGAACTGAAAATGATTTATTTTTTAAACACTCAGGTTACTTTACCATATTCACTTTTCAAAATATCACCAATGTGTTCATGTTTTCACAAAAATATGTTTCAATGGAATATCATGCTCTAAGAGATGCAAAATTCTACACTGTTTTCTTTGTAGCTGGAAGAATATCAGTGATCCATCATAGATTATCCATATTCAGAATGTGATACTGCAGAGTCTGCCATCTTCTGAGCATTTCCTAAAACCTTGTTCTCTTTGCTTATATGATAAGAGCTAGAAGTGAACTGGTCTCTAGTGTCTCATTTCTACTACAATTAGGCTAAGCTTATTTCATAAATATGATTCTTAATTAAGGTCTTCTTATTTCAATATTTGATGGCTCCTTCATGCCTGGATTAAAAAACAACAACAACAAAAAAAAAAAACAACAAAACAGTCATCTTCCCTTTTCTTCTGTTTCTTTAGTAAAAGGTGAAAGATTTATACAATCTGAAGAAAAACCAGAGTTTTATCCTTACCTGCTGCTCACTCCACTAACATGTATCTGTCTAAGTCAAATAAACCTGCTCATTATTCACTGAACAAATTTTCCCCCATACCCCTAAAGTATTTCACGTATATTTTCCTTTATAAAGAATTCTTCATGTCTTCCTACTTGAAACAATATTTAATAAAAATTCATTCCAAAACTCATTCTCACAATTGATAGGTGAATGTTAGATACACTTTACAGAACTTCCTCATGATCAATTTCAGTCCTGTTTCCTTTTCACTTGGCCTACAATGTTTTCTTAGAAAAAAAAATCTTCATCCCCTGCAGAATAAAAGTATGGTGTTTATATGCCTTCATTTGCTGAGAGTGTCTAGCATTATGCCTGTTAAGTAATATAATTATTAACATTGTCCACTTTCAATATCAAAAGTTTCATGGCTTAAACTATGATTATGCAGTTGCCCTAATTACAGGGAACATTAGTAGTTTAATTATAACATTTCAAAAGTCTTTGAAGGATACCTCATTAGAAAGTTGGAATGACTAGTCCTCTTTTTTTTTAAAGTGTTTTAGACATGTAAACTGCCTTTGAAAAGAGCCTGAGTATTAAGACAAATAAGTTGACAAGTTTAATTTCACTTTTGTAACAGAGAGATAAATGGTATGACAATTTTGCTACCAATTTTTTTAATTATAATTCCTCATAGTTTGAAGTGAGTCTTTTCTCTGCCATAAAAATAATAATTAATGAACAAAGCCAAACAGATTTTCATATTGTCTACACAAATTTATTATGCACTGGGAAGAGTTGATCCAGTTCCATAGACAAGTGCATAGGCAGTTTTCTGCAAGACCACCTGTGAGTTAACAAACTCAACTCAGACAACTTGTTTCTCTCAAATAATTCACGGACATCCTTAAATTCACCTTTCTGCTTAACTAAAGGAAAAGGGATACCAATTAAAATCAATTAAGGAAAGAACTTCACAGGACAGAGTGGGAAGAAACTGCCAACTGAGAAGCTTCCATTGCCCATTCCTTGTGGAATCATGATGCACTTCTCCAGCTTGGAAATTCACTGAGGTCATTGAGGCTTATGGACTTGTGAGTGGTCAATTGCCTTCATGGTTGTGTTCCTTGTATGGATACCAGTGCCCCATCAGCCCTTTCAATTACCCCACCTTCAATTACTGCCTTTTTCTCTTTTTGTTGTGGTGTATGTTGCCCTCAGATGTGGTCAGTTGATTCTAAATAACATTATTCATATCTGAGTATACAAGACCTCAGGAAAGCATAAAGTTCCACTTCTGAGTCAGAGATAAAGGCCAAACCTCTCCTTGGGCAAGTTTTAGTTCTTTATTACACACAGAAACAATGCATTGTGATCTTCCTTAAAGGTGCCTTCCCCATGGCAGTTAGGGTGTCAGAATGCTACACATACAAAATCACTATTGTGGATATTGTAAACTAGAAAAGTAAGATTTTTCTATCAAAATTACAGCCCTAAAGAATTGAAATGTGGGATGCAGAGATGGCTTAGTGAATAAAGTACTTTCATGTAGTAGTGAATAGTTGAGTTTGGATCCTCAGTATTCTTATAAAGCCAGATACAGAAATACTGACTTCTGTAAACTTTGCTCACATAGGGGAAGAAGGGAAGCAGAGGCAGGAGACTAAGGCTTATACACATGGGCCAGCTTTTCTGGTGAAATGAAGGGGGTGTTGAACAGCTAGAGAACTGGCTTCAAAGAAAGAAGAAGGTGAAGACTAACACCTGAGCTCGCCCTCCAAATTTGCATACCTACATTTCTCTATCTCTCTCCAAACATACAGAAAAAGTTAGTGAAACAATATTATAATCAAGGCTCCTCTAGAAATTGGTTTTAAAATCATTTATCTTAAATCAATATGTTAGAGCCATAGGTAGCAGCAAAATTAAATTCAAGGTTAAGAAATTGATCCTAAAAGTCGGTTTCAAAATGTTACTAAAAAATGATGACATGTCCTCCTTCGTGGGCTGTCTGTATTAGTCCTTGTGGCAAGGGATCCTGTATATCTTAGTACTCATCCCGGTCTTCCTGGCCCAAGTGTGTTGTTACTGATGGGTGCCATGCCTCTGGACAGTCTCCCCCACCACGGCTCTCACAATCGTTCCGCCCCCTCTTCGTCTCAGTTCCCTGAGTCGTGGGAGGGGGAGGGGGGGGAATTGGGGAATTCGGGATAACAACGCATGGTTTGCCCACTAAATAATGTAACTCATTATGGACAATAAATATATATTTAAAAAAATGATGACATGTATTTTGCCCTTAGTTGATCTGAAAAGAAAATATAATTACCTTAACCATCAATGGTTATCTGAATAATACAAAATTGAAGTTTGATCATTGATGTAAATTCTAATTTTTAGGACTGAAACTGAGAGAGAGAGAGAGAGAGAGAGAGAGAGAGAGAGAGAGAGAGAGAGAGAGAGAGAGAGATTAAGTGATAAGCTATATCAAGGCTGGGAAAAGCATCACTGACTTCTCACAGATGCTCCCATCACTCCATGAAAACAATTGTCACTGTGATTTCTTAAAGTAACTTATACCATTCTTGCATCTTTCTTCCATCTTCTTGAGGGAATCTGTCTTACACAATTTTTGAATGAATCACATATTTATTAAATGAATTTATGAATTAATTAATCAGTGGGGAATTAATTACATTCAAACAAGAGAATTTAGATTGTCCTGTGTGGAGAGAGCATAATGACTCCCTCAAATTATCCACTTCTTAATCTCTTAAATTTAGACCCATGTTAATTTACATTCTAAAGGAACTTTGAAGATGTAAGTTAATTACCTTCAGTAGGGGAGAATTTCTTCAATTATCTCGAAGGGCCCATTAGGGACAGAGAACATGTGTGACCATAGAAACAGAGGTGAGAGGAAGACAAAATACGAATGAATACACTGTATTCCAGTATTTGACTATGTAAGAAGGATCCATGAACCCAGGTAAACAGTCATCCTTTAGAAGCTTGAATATACCATGAATTTAAAACATTGACCATTATGAGCCTTATAGGAAACACTTATGCTGTGAAAGTATTTCAGATTTTGAACACCAGAACTACGTGTGCTCTATTAAATCACCGAGTCTGTGTTAACTTTCAACAGAAATCATGGGAAGCTCATACATTCAGAAATGTGGCTGTATCTCTGCCTTTACCTATTTTCCATAGAAAGTGAAGGATGCAAATTTCTGTAAAATCACTTCCTATAACCTAAGCCTCCTTGCAAAATCCTATGCTTTTATTTTATTGTAACCAGATTGCAAAATAATATAAATAGGAGTCTCCACTCATTCTTCATCCATCAACGCTTCAAATCTCTCTCTCTCTCTCTCTCTCTCTCTCTCTCTCTCTCTCTCTCTCTCTCTCTCTCTCTCTGTCTCTCTCTCAAATTCCCAGAGCTAAGTTCAAATCTAAAGAGGTTTACCAACATTATCATGGTGTTTTCTTCTCATCTAGCAAACATTGTTTCAGTTAAAATTTCAAATCTCACCAGAACACATTTTGATTATAGAAAAATGTTGAAATGGAAATTACGTATGTAGCCAAAATATTGGGTATGTGTCACTTATCAAATTGATGGCAAATGAATATACATGCAGGTAAATTATACCTCAATATTTTCATGAGAAATAATGTGTACTTGGATGGAAGCTAGACTGACAGAGTGGAATCCTCCTAGGTTTAGGAGGAAAATACTGACAGTTTACTGAAGACCTAAAAAGCAAGTCCACTGAGCCCTTTAAATATTGAGGCTGATATTACAGAAGAAAG
The DNA here is from genome assembly GCA_004024765.1 of Zapus hudsonius. Classification (NCBI taxonomy): domain Eukaryota; kingdom Metazoa; phylum Chordata; class Mammalia; order Rodentia; family Dipodidae; genus Zapus; species Zapus hudsonius. The sequence goes on along the minus strand of PVHP010010788.1, from coordinate 21,451 downwards.
ACCTGAAGATAAGCCTAACTCTGGAAATACGTTGGTACCAATGAAATCTGGGCAAAATAGCCTTGTGTCTTAGTACTGTCCTAAGGAAATTATTTTTGAACAATCCCTTAGCAACTCATTAAAAAAATCTTAGTTCTGAGAACAATAGGTTGGGAAAGAAAAACATAGATTAATATAAACAAACAGGAAAGGCTGATATAGAATGGGATATTTAGGCTTACATGTTTGGGGTACAGGTATTGGCAGATAGAAAGAAAAATCTCAATGTTGTTATAATTTCTTTGAAACTTGCCAAACTGTAATGTGTTATGTTTGCTCTATCTGTTTTGAAACATGGACATTTTTATAAATAGGATATATAATAGCTATTTTACATACCACATTCTTGGAGTAAAATAATCCTATATTTTGCACATATTTCATTGATATGCTTGTCATTCTTGACTTTACAAGGAGATATGTATGTTTTGTTATTGAAATACTAACTGGTAGTGATCCCTGGTATTTTCACTGTCATATATTTCCTATAACCCATAGGTCATTGTAAACATAATATACCATACTAGTAGTTGAGTAATGAATATCATTTCTGTAATAAAAGCCTCAGAGAACAAAAAAAAAATCAAATAATTTTTCATGATTTCAGACACCCAAGTAATTGTGGGAATTGTGAATTCTTACAAACTATGAAGAATTAGGAAAGACTGGGGTGAGTTTGGCTTAATCAAATTGAAATGAGCAAGAATATATAGAGTCTTGCAGATTATTCTACTGGTTTTACAATATTATTTTTGAAGTTTTGTCAATCTATTTATTCTATGAACATGGCAATAATTTATTTAAGTTATGGGACATCATTTCAGGATTTCATTCTTATATATGTTTTACATAGCTCAAATAGAGTAAGAAGCACCATATCAGTTTTTTATTACTTGTAGTAGAAATAATCGAAATCCCTTCTAACTTATTATTTTTTAGCATGTCTGGGTGGGTATAGACATTGATTTTATATGTGTATGGTTAGCCCCATGATGCACACAGAGGTCAGAGAACGCATGGTTCTCCATTCTATCATAAATCCACATATTTTCTTGATATGGAGACTTTCCCAAAGTGAGCTACCTTTTTCAGTCAGAGAGATCCAGCAATTCTCCAGGATCTAATCCCCACAGAAATGTGGCTACAGCTATGTGTGTTCATTCCTGGCTTCTTACATAGGAGCTGGGAAATTGAACTCAGGTGAACATAGGTCCTCTCTAACTCTTGTATCCTTAATGCCAAGCTCTCAGGCCAACTGCTCCAGTTTACTTTTATACATAGAGCACATGGACATTATCTGCTATGTTCCTGCTCTGCAAAAAATAAAATAAAAAAAACAGACTATGTTTTTCTTTTTTTCCAATCTAGCTGTAAATTATTCATTGTTATCAGCATTCCAGTCTTCCTTTCCCTACTCTCCCTTCTCTGGTAAGCCCTGGTCCTCTCCCACTCTGCACCATGGAATACACCAATGAGTGGCTTCATTATGTATTTGTGTCTGTGCCCAGATTATTGCACCAAACAAATCATCTTTAAATTCCATGCATAGATGTTTTTGAAAATAACAGAGACCCACCTTTTTAATAGGTGACAAGAAGTCTACTATAAATATCTACTATAATTTCTTTATGCTGTGAATATTACTATACAATAATGTGGGAATGTAGAAGATTTTTTGAAACACTGAGTTCATTTTATTTGGATATATAGACAGAAAGAGAATTGCTGGATGATCTAGTAATTCATTTTAAGGAGTTATAGCAGTGTTATTCTTAATTTAAACTCCTCAACATGGTAGGAAGCTATACTTTTTCATATCCTAAAATAAAATGGGAAAATTCATTTTCAATATTTATTTCTGTTTTAAGAAGTAGAAACTTTGTATGTATTGTTCACCTCTTGGGATCACTGTTTTCCTCTTTCCTGTCCCCAGTACTCCTCAGCGGAATTGCTGGTATCACCATGAGATTGTGGATTATGAGCTGTGAGGCCACAGTCTGTCACTGTGGGGGAGACAATGCCTCTGGATACTCCCTTCCACTCTGTGGCTCACACATTCCTTCCCCCCACTTCCACAAAATTCCCTGAGCCTTGGTGGGTGTGTTTTAATTCTACTTTAATGCTGAGCTCTCATCAGCTTCTGAATTTCTGCTTGGTATGTTTTGAGTACATATCAAGTATGCATTGAGTATCCTTAGTGCTGGTCTCCATCACACTGGAGCTGTGGAAACAGCAGTCTTGCTCATCTGAGAGTTCTTCTGTGGTTTCACCTGGTCCATGGCTGATGTGTGAGGGGTGGCTCATCTCCTGGTAGGTTGTCAACTATCTTTTATTCTCTGGTTGATAGATTCTGGTGGTTCTAGGTTCTCTTTCCCTTCTGAAAAAGTATAACAGACTCTCCAATAAAGAGTGAAATCATCATGGGCTAAAGGGGAAAAGTATTGTTAATTTAGAGAGATGTTAATGGATGTACCCTACCTTTTGGACAAATGCTAGTGAGAGCCTCTATTTGGAGTCCATAATCTTGGTCTCCATAGGATTCTGACTTGGTTCCCAGTCCAGTTATGCATTCCTTACCTCTGAATGAATCTCTTAGTCAATTAGAGAGTCATTGTTTTCCCACATACACTGGGTGACACTATTACACAGGTGTGTACAACTTTGCAGGCTGGTTACTTTCCTATAGCAATGCCCTCTGCTTGCTCACAATGTTGTTGGCCATTTTTATTCCAGCACCACATGAAGCACTTTCCAGAACTATACAGGATAACCTTCTGGGACCAGCTTTTCAGATTTCAGCCAGATCTCTTGATGTTCTGTGTCAGTAGCATATTGTGTGGAAGACTTTGGGAGTCTTCACAGTGTGTGTGTGTGTGTGTGTGTGTGTGTGTGTGTGTGTGTGTGTGTGTGTAAAGAAAGGCAGAGAGATAGATATATCATACATTTTAAAGGTAGAAGGAACATATTTGGTGATTTAGTGCTGTATTTAGGAATGAACAAAAGTGGGAAGACAGTTCAGCAAAGGGAATATTGTTTGCTTAGCAAAAGAAAAAAAATGGATAACTCTGGAAAATTAAACTTTTAAATTTTAACCAATCTTCCCTCTGTCATTTAATATCTAGGATACAAAGGCCATAGATTTATGCTCATTCATTTAGCCTGCTTTTTCTGAGCCCCTTGTTATGATTTAGGCTCTATGCTAAGTGCTGAGCATTCTAGTACAGGCAATTTTATTTTTAAAGCATGGAAACATGAAAACCTTCCCCACCTCAATCTCTGAACCTGAGACACTTGGGGCTGGTTAATTCTGTTTCAGAATTGCCAGTGCACACTGGGATGCTTGGCAGCATATCTGGCTTCTTCCTATCTGGTGTCACCAGTATGACCTTTTCTGGCTCCCTTAACGAAATATTTTACATGGTAATATTTCCTCAAACAAAATCCCTAAGGGAAACAATAAGAAAAGACACATCATTGACAAGTATACCTTAGCAATAGTAAATTTAAAAAGGCTGCTCTGAGAGAATCAAAGTGGTGAGGGCAAATAGAGAACAAGGGGCATAGAGCACTTAGACACCTAGTGAGCAGAGAGGAGGAAGTAAGAGAGAATGAGAATTTCCAGGAATGGATTCTTGCATGTGAGGGAATTGCATTTTGTTTGAAGAGAGTGAAGAGTTTCAAATAACATAGATTTGTGCACTAAAGCACAAGTAAAGCACAGTTGCATATAGAATGTTACAAAGAAGTTTCTTTCCCATTATATTGAAGCATTGGCCATGGGTATAAAGAAATAAGGACAATATTGAGAGATAGGCTGATTAGGTATAATATACTGGATTTAGTGATAAGTCAGAGACCACCGTAGATGGACAAAAAGTTGAAAGATCTTGGATTGCAGAATGAATGGTTAATTATGTGCTATTCACTTTATTTGTACTAAAAGAAAAAATCATATATATATATATATATATATATATATATATGATTTTCACATATATATTAAAATATTTTATTTATTTATTTGTATGCAGAAAGAGACAGACAGGGAGACAGACAGGGAGAAAGACAGAGAGAAATGTTTGTGTCATACCTCTAGCCACTGTGAACAAATCCAGATGCAAGCACTACTTTGTGCATCTGGGTTTTCATGGGTACTGGGGGAGGGAATTTGGATTATTAGGTTTTGTGGGCAAGCACCCTAACTCTTGAGTATCTCTCCAGCCCAATTCTTTCATATAATTTTTCTTCACACACACACACACACACACAATTGTAAGGACACACATATGAAAGTGGTGGCTAAACTTCAAACAAACCGAATAATAACAATATGAAACTAATTTGTCTTTAATTTTGATTTGTCAATCCTTAATCATGTTTCAGCTCTGGTTTTCTAAAATGAAAGGGTTTGATAGGGAGTAAGTCACCATGATCACTACAGCAATACTATAGTCATACTTTAATCACACCATCCTCTCCATTAATGTAAAGGGATGCTGCACACATATTCCAGCATCACCACACTTTCAGACTTCTTGGTTTTACTTAGGCACTCATCAGGGTAGCATGTATGATGGATTTCTGATTTATGATATTGCAGTGACTAAGGTTTAAATCACCCTGCAGAATACTAAAAGAAAGAAACCTTTTGGCTCTTCAATTTGTAAATTTCATATTGCTAATTATAGGCAATTTTATTCTTACATCACTAGACATTTTTCTAGCCCAATAAAACATGTACCTCATTATGAAAATTGTAGTAATATGAAAAATGTAGGATATATTTAACACAAAACACTCTTCATTTCTGACTTGCATATATCATTTTAGTTAAAACATTTAATAAATGAAGAGATTTTTTTCCACACATTGAGTTCATGGAAAGAAAAGCTCTTTCGTCTTTTTCTGTAAAAATCACCCATGTCAGTTGGAAAAGCTTGATATTACATGGAGCTCTTAGTTATCTTCCATTTTGTGTATGCATATGTGTATATGCACACAAGAGAGATGAGAATGTCTGTTTCAGTATAATTATGCTTAAGAAATATTCCTACTCATATTTCATAGAATGAAATTCTAGAATTTGTTTGGTTGTATGATGATTTGGTATTACAGAAAGATTAATAGCATAAAATAGGTAAGGAAATTTTATACAATACATAAAATCAAGTCTTGTCATTTAAAATAAAGCTTCTGTACCACATATCTTTTTACTATAAGAGAGGAACTAAAGTGAATATTTTTGTGAAATATTCAATGTGAATTTTTAAAGTGTTATTATTATGTTTTTATTTACAAGAAAAGAGAGGGAGAGAAGGAGTGAGGAAGAACAGGCACACCAGGGCCTCTAACTGCTGCAGACAAACTCCAGATGCATGTGCCCTTTTTGTGCATCTGGCTTTACCTGTGTGCTGGGGAACTGAACTCAGGTTATTAGGTTTTGCAGGCAGTACCTTAACCACTTAGCCATCTCTCCAGCTCCTATGCAAATTTTTAATCATTGAACATAATCTATGTTTTTTTTAATTTGTTGATTTGCAATTTTGAGAGCAGTTCTCACTAAGTATCCCAGACTGGCCTTCAATACATTTTGTGGTCTTCCTGGTCTCCAACTTGCAATATTTCCTCCTGTCTCCCATGAGTTAACCATTCTATTTAATATCTCTATCATATTTTCAAGAAAAATATATTGTGGGAAATATTTCTGTCATTAATTTCAAAAACTCAGGATCTATGAAGCAAATATTAATGCCTCTAGTATAGTCCTCACCCCCTGAAGCACAGGGGCTCCAAGAATCTCATCCTCTTCAAGGGACAGGATTGTCACAATAGACACAAAGGTTTGCTGCTTCTTGAGTATGGTGTTTATACATATGGCCAAAGGTTTCTTCAACCAAGATATAAAATGGGACATTTATTTGTGTTATATTCAGCTATAGTGTATGGATTTCTGTGGCATATAAATTATTTTTCCTCATTTTTTTACTTATCATCATCGGAGTAAGATGCAATTATTTTTAATATTGAGGATATTCAATTTATTGGCTACAGAAAAATAAATATATTCACAAAGATAAATATTTTCTTATATAAAACATAAAATATGCAGAAACCTTTACCTCTATCTTTTTCAAAGCAGAATAAAATCACTCTATGGATTAACACATCAACTATTGTGTTATTTTTTTTAACTTTCAGCTAATCAGCGCGGATCTCTGTTACCTGATGGGTAGCTAGAAACTAAGACACTATTTCTTTTTTTTTTTGTTGAACAGACTAAAAAGCAGACTGAAAGACCTAGAATGCCAGCATTGTTTCCAATGTTCCAATATGGCAAAAAGCACATTTTGCTTCTAAATGAGTATTTTTCTTATTAGCTAATGGGATATTTTTAACAGTGTCCAATATATGGAAATTCTGCAAATACCAGCTTTATCAGACTGCCACTTTGATGCATTTTTGAAAAAAAATATATTGGTAATACCTATTATTAAATAAATCAGCACAGAATGTATAGGGATGTTTATATTGTAAACAAAATGAGTGTCCAGATGTTTTGTATTTAGTCAAAGTTTTATTTATTTATTTAGTGTGTGGTGTGTGTGTGTGTGTGTGTGTGTGTGTGTGTGAAAATACTCCATTTGGCGTGACATTTTGCTGGGGATGGGATTTTTAAATTTGAGTTTTGATGGAAATTTAAAATAAATCTATGTCCTCCATGCACATAGAATACATTATCCTTAAGGCAAAAATAGATGCCTTACATTATGTTACATGCTTCATTTGAAATTGTAGGAGAAACTGAAATCGAGAGAGGCCGTCCTTTACTTTATGGCTTACAATGTTTCTTTAAGCCATGCTGTGGATGAAAAGAACTCCAGCAGAGGGGACTTGGGCTTCTGCCCACTCTTGCATTTGGGACTGAGCCCAAGTGCTGCACAACAGCTAAGCTGTCAAGAGAAGACAGTAAATCATTGAAATCAGACACAACTGTGTTTAAAGAACAGGCAACTTCATAGTGCCTAGAAAAACTGGAAATTTATTCTCCATCTGACAGTAAAGCAGCCATTCTGAGGTGACTAGTTACCTGGCTCTTTATGTCCTTTCATTCTCGCCTGCTAGAACACCGTGTCTTTCAATAATCTTAGCATTGGGGATCTAGAACTCTCCTGAAAATGACATCCCAGAAATAAAAATAATAATGTGGAGTTAAAGAGGGAAACATGAAAGTTGCTGTCAATTTCTACTGGACAGGAACTATTCTGGGAGTCAAAATACGAACTTTTCCTTCCATGGTTTTTTATAGCTTAACAATAAACTTTTGTTAGTAGACATTTAAAAATCAGGACAGAGTGGTGGCTCAGTATCTTCACATGCTTCTAGAATATTGGATGAAGCTAACCACGCCATCTCACTGCTTTCTTGGTTCTAGCCCCAAGATCCAATGACCATGTTCTGTTTAATATGTGAAGGGCACAATGCTTCCAATTATGGAAGGAGCTCTGTTATTCTTTCCTCCCCTTTTCATCTGTAAATTCAAGAATTCATAGTTAAATTCTGGCCTCCATCTTTTTCTTGTATTTAATGCTCATTCCTGGTGAAGTTTATGATTGCAGCCCACCCTGCCTTCAGTCACGACTGAGCAATGCTTTTCTGTAGAGTAAAATTTTCTGTTAGCCATGTTTTAGGGGCAATCAACTTTGGTTTAGAAAATCATAATGTGAAACAAAAGGGAAATTTAAAGTTAGACACATGTAATAAAAATCTTTATCTTATTTACTTTTTTGTAGGATTAATGTAAACATTCTTTTATTTCTTTGTGTTTTAGAGTGAGTTGATCTGATTTCATATAAGGAATGGCATTGGGGACTGGCTATGTAAATATTTAGTTAAAGGCTCTTGATTTAAAGCCTGATGTCCTGAGTCCAAACCTTTCCAGCATTATGTAAAGCTATAAGCAAAGTAACACACATGTCTGTAATCACAACAGATGTTCAGCAATGGGTGGTGGTTCTAAGTGATTCCAGGAGTTCCCAGGAACAACCTAAAGAAACCCTGTCTTAAAGGTGCAAGAAGAGGGGGAATACTGATAAGTTGTTGTCTAACTTCCACAGGTGTGCTCTGGGAAGCACACACACACACACACACACACACACACACACACACACACACACACACACTCTATATGACAAATAATGAAAACGGAGCAAAATGGCTTTATTCATGCATTTTGAAAATGGATCCTAAATTCAAGGTCATATATTCTAATGCTAATCAACCTAATAAGGAATAAACATTAGCTCCCATAAGCCAAGACTGCTCAGTACTTCTGAAGTTTTGTCAGTGACTCTATGTCTAATAAGATATGTATCCTTACCCAGTAAGAAATTAATTTAAATACTAAAATGTTTATTTTCCATGGAACAATATTAAATGAAGAGGATTTTTTTCCTCTCAGAACATCACAAACAGGTAATCTGTACTGAAATGGAGGTTTTCCCATTTCTTTTGTCTTTGCTGTCCCACATCTTTCTGTTATTCCTCTATTGAACTTTTGCAAACTGTTCTAAAAGTAATACATAAAAATAGCATAAACTAGATCACAGAAATAAAACTAAGAGAAGATCATTCAAAAAATGACAATATTTTCATGATTTTATAGCAAAATCAGAATGGAAGTTATGACCCGGTGTCAGTTACCCACATACCAAGCATGTCTCAGAAGAACTCCTTTAAGCATTACCTTGATTGTAATCTTTAAGCGTATCATTTAGCAGGCTCTAGTATCAAAAGTTTGTACCTATATGAACTCAACTACTGTATTGTATGAACTAGATATACAAATTCCTCATAATTTTTAATATGACTGAACATATATTAAGAAGATATTATAATAAAAGCAATTCATACAGGCTATTGTCATATGTTGTGAAATACTGTATGTTATCTTCTGAAATAGGAAGTGAATACTAAACTTTGCTTGAATCATTGCACATAAGAAGTAGTTTTGTTCAATATATAGAGCAAGAATTTCAAAGGGGTATGCCAGCTATTTCTGTAAGAACAGCTGAATTAGTTACCTTCTTGATTCTGAGACAAAGTCTCTGACAAAAATCAATTTGAGGCAAGGTTTTTCTTTCTACTTACAGTTTCACATTACAGTTCATCATGGTATGTAGGGAGCATAGTGTCATGAACATAAGGAAGCTGGTGACAAGACAGTTATGAAGCAGAGACAGATGATATGCCTGTATTCAGCCAATTCTTTCCTGTCAATACTGGATCCCAGGATCCCAGCCAATGTAATGATACTGCTCCCAGTTAAAAAGTTGTCTCACCGCAGTTAATTCAACCAAGATAATCCCTTACAGGCACATCCAGAGGCTAACGAAATCTAGATAACCTCTCCTGAGTAATTGTAGGATCTGTCAAGTTTACAATCAATTCAAACCTTCACAAACACAATAACTTGAACAAAGGATGTGAAGACACACATCATCTATAACATACAGTATGACAATAGGCCTTGGAGTTCATGCAAAAATAGAAAATTATGTACAGTTGGTATTGGACACATTACCAATAGGCACATGCTGGACTTGGGAATGTCTGAGTCTTTATTTCATATAAAATCTTCTGAACATAGAGCTGAATTATGTGGAAAGGGATTTCTCTTCAGACTTCCAGCAAAATGGTCTGAGAATGGACAAATACAATTTATGGGGTGAGGTCACACTAGAGAACACTCCAGTCAATTTACACACTGGAAAAAAAAATGTGACCCAAACAATTTTAAGGTCTTCAGGCCAAAATGTACTAAAGCAATTATATCTTAATTCAAGGTAAAACCCCTGAATATTTCTCCTCTTTGCTATTTTAAGTCATTGGAAGGTTATTTCTCTCCCTTCTGATTGAAAGCTTTCTGAATGGCTGTGTGCATTTTATTTATCTGTGGTATACAAACTTGTCTTTCCAATTGAATTTTTTGAAGGCTTTAAAGAAAGCGAGGTTGCAAAGTTAATACATTGCATGTGCTTTCTGGGTTTAATGCTCCAATTTTGTCAATTTTCCTCAATAAATGTCTCTAGGTGTCTTCTGTCCACGATTTCTTTCCTCTGTTCTTCAGACATTCCTCATAGCATAAACTCATTTTTAATTTTGTGTGTATGACAGGGACCTACTCTAAATGGGAAATGTTTTCTCTTATTTATGTTAGTTTTTATATTAGTAATTGAAAAGCACTTCAAAACAGAAGTTAAGTTTACATGGTTCTTGTACTAGCTCAGCTAAACTTACTGGAAAAAAAGATAGTAATGTAAAGTGATCACTTAATGAAAATGGAATTTCACTATAATTTACTAATTTTTGTGAGTTACAATTTTGGGGTATTTTTCAGGTATTAATTATATATTTTAAGCTAAATAATTGTAAATAGAAATGAGTGATTAGCAACAAATGGTATCTCCTTTCCAGAAATTAATAGACTAGTCATACCTTAGATTTAATCTGCTTTTTCTTTAATAGAAATTTAACCCATTTTATCTGAATATATTTCCATATTTTAAATAAATTGGTTTGTTAATGTGTGTTGGTTTTCTGGTTGTTTGTATAGTCAGAGAATGAAGGGTGAAATTTGAAATTAAAGATATATAGTTTAGAGATAAATAGGATAACTATAGCTACACATATACAACTGTGACAATAATGAGAGTAAATCTCTGATTTCCAGAGAATGGAAGAATTTAGTGAATTTATAATCTAGATATTATTGGGAAAATCCATGTATGAGAAATATAATAATTTTTTTAAAAATCTCTAAATTTGGGAGCTAACTTATTACCTATACTTTTTAAAAAATGTAATTAATTCCAAAATGATGTTGTGGATTCATTTAATGTTGATTTCTATTTCCAGATTCTACCATTATTTCCCCTAAACTTTGTAATAATATTTTCTGTTGCATACCTATTATCGGTTAATCTATAATTACTTTTAAATAAATTTTAAATACTGAAATATTGAGAACATGCATAACATCATATGATATTGTCTGTTAGAATCAAACAACCTGGATTCAGGATCCTTGGTACAGAGGATACTGTGGATATTTATTATGAAAGAATTGTTTCTTGATATTTACAACAGAGAAAATCTGGGAATGGCTTTACAATAAGTTGAAATAAATCAGGCATACAGAAAAAAATATCAGGGTCTCTAATTGACGTTTGAAATCTTCAAACTTCAAATATAAATGATAGAGGATGAACCACTAGACACCAGGTTTGGAAGTGTGGAGGATATGAGATGAGTGTCCAAAAATACAAAGCAGCATATATGTAGAATGAAAAAATCTGGAAAAGTTATGTACAACACAACCACTTTAGTTCAAATAACTTTTTTTTGTAGAACTCATGTCAGATGACTGTGATGTAGCTGTTCTTTTGCACCAACACACAGACAGGCACACACATATACAGGCACACGTACATACAGGCACACACACTTACATTGACACTTTAGTGTGATGTGAGGTATGTTATTCACTTTACTTAAAAGCACATTTTAAGCATGGATATCACATAATAGCATTTTGTCCATTTTAAGTGTACAGATAACCTTTATTTTATAGGTATAAATCTAATGGTTCAAAGTACACTGTTCAGGTCCTCCAATTTTCTCAACGTTATACAATTCTTTATAACATAATGCTTGATGAATGAAAACCACAAAAATATTTCTTATGATGCTTATGATCATTGGATTAAAGTAAAAAGGCAGCTTTTTAGTTCATTGTTAAATGTTTTCCCACTTTCTGTAATTTACTATTATTTATATTTGAATTCAAAAAATCCTTTAATAAACCTTATTTATTCTATAAGAATAAATAAGATCTTTCTTTAGTCTTAGTGGTCATTACCAAGGATTCACCAAGAAACATTTAGAAGAGTTTCTATCCTTGAGATATTTGTCTTCTCTTTTGGAAGATACTCAGATTAATATGCAATAATGAAGCTAGGATACACTACGATAAGTGTGAAGAGAGTTTAAAAGAAGGTTTAGTTTAACCAAGGGGTCGCAAGTAACTTTTGAGAGTCCATTTGAGAGATTGCTGACAGATAGAATACACATGTAAATTCTGAAGAATGGGGAAGAGTTTGTTGCCAGAACATGGAGGGAATGTCTAAAAATGAATCTAGTAAAATAAAAAGGAACTGTTTATAAAACCCGTTCAGATATTAGCTAGTGTTTTCATATGTATTCCAGGGACTTTTTAGATAGGCATTAATAGGCAAGGAGGATACACTGTGAAGAGCATATGACCTTAATACTTTAGCTTTAAATTTCATATGGAAAAAATACAGATAATCAGGTTCAAAACAAATCTATTATTATCATTAGGAAAAAATTCAAGGACTAAGTAGCATGGGACTAAATTCACCATATGTTTAAAAAAATAGAATTCCATTACCTAATATTTTACTAGAGTAGTGTATTTTACAAATGAATAAATATGCATGTTTTGCTTACTCTACATTTTGATAATATCATCTTTCCTCTCAACCAAAATCCTGCATTTGCACTTTTCCCAGAATATTCCCTTGGGAGTTTGCTAAGCGTTGTTATATGTCCAATGATTTTTAATAAATTAACTCTTATTCTCAACAATAAACCAAGTAAACATGACAGACTTGCTAGGAAAACCATATTTACCTGACTGCTATATGTTTTAAATTCCAAAACCAGGAATTTTAAAACATTAACATTTCCATATTTTAATCTTTTGGGTCATGATAGTTGCAATTTATTTAAATATATTTATTCCTTAAAGTCAACTAGATGTTTGTAATCTCTGCCTTCTATAATTTCCAGAGTTGATGACAATTTTAATATTTAGACTAGCTTCCAGGAGAGAAGTACTTGACAAATGATTTCAAATGAATGTCTTAAAAATTCTTCTAATTACTAATTTGTACATTAATAAGTTATTTTTTCACTACTTCCTGTTTGAGGAAATATGGTTAAAAGTACTTAATACTTTAATATTCTTTAATTTTCTGAGTGTATATGACAGTTTTTGCTGGATTCAGAAATTTAATTATTTTTATGTCAGAAGTTCAAAGTTAAACTTCTTTGTTTCAGCAATAATCTCCTAAAACTAGTACTTCTTGTTTTTGTTTGTTTTCTAATTTTAATATTAACATCTTTATTTTACTATAGACTACAAATTAGCATAGTAATAGAGAAATAACTAACAATTGTAATAGTATTATGCTTCCAATAAATAATAAATAAAATAGATTAAAAATCTAAAAGGATTAAATTAAAAATATATTTAAATTCTTTGAATATATTTCCAGGTTTCCAGTTCTTTATTTAATTCTCATTCTGAGTGGTAGCTATCTAGCTTCACTTTATTGGGAAAGTCTACATTTTATATTTTTTTAACCATAGGTATGTTGGATGTAGAATCTACTAAACCATTTCCTGAGTAAGTCTATTCCTTTAATTTATGACTCTAATATCAGAATATTGTAATGATTAAAATAGTGAGCTTATAGAAACAAGTATGCTTGCATAAATTTCTGTCAAAGCCTCTACACTGACTACTTGTGGAGTTGAGAGAAGAAAGAATGGCATTTTAAGTAAACAAAGATCACAATAAACATAATGTGAAATTTAATGGTCTTCATATCATTATTTCAGATCATTGTCTCACAACCATTGATTTCTTCAATTTATACAATCTCTATCTAGATCAAGTTTTAAATAATTTTCACAGTGCTTTGCACTTGTCCTTTAAATTAATGTTCATTTTAGTTTTATAAAAATATTCAATTCTGAATTTCTATTATTTCAGGACACTGTGACTATATCAATGAAATAATGCTATTGAATGTTTTAACTTTATTCTGTGACTAGCAGCAAGTTCTCCCTATTCTACTGCAAACATCATTGGGCTATATTATTATACAAAACATTGAAGCTTGCAATCTAGAGATTCTTGGATAATTGACTTTACGTGTGACTTTGATATAAGGCATATTCTTTGTAGTCTTAAAGAAGGCATGGCTATCAGGAAAAGTGTTCTTAAGAATGCCAGGGAGAAGATACTCAAACTTTACTAATGACTCAGAGCAGTACTGAGTAAAATAATACAGCTCAGGACACAATAATTTGCAAGCAAATGTTACTCAATGAAAAGTTTTGAGCTGATTCGAGTGGCAATTAACTCATTGGTCCTAACTGAAAGGAGAACTGTGCAGTATCAAACTCCTGTGCAGTAATCAACTTTAACACACTCGCTTTCTTACTGTGACTCTAACATTACTGTCTCATTTTATTCAACTCAAAGTTGGGAGGATTAAAGTAATAAAACACCTATGGAAAGTAAATTGTGACACATAAAACATTAAGCATAGTAGTGATAATAAAGCAAAGTATTTTCTTTTAAATGACTTTCATAAAGTGTACACTTTGTTTTATATCATGCATGTAGATTCATTTCAAGTGAAATTACAAAATGCCACCTCTAATTGTGGTGAACATAGCTTCTCATTGCTAGTAGCTATTTTAATTAGTTCCTCACTGAAATAGCTTTTTATGAAAACCAGCTATATGATCATGTGCATCATGCCACTCTATTGGTTGTTCAAATAAATAAAGTTGTTGAAAGGGAAATCTTAGTAAGTTATGCTCTTGAGATAATAAGGATTTAGAGAAATCCTATGGCAAGAAGAACATATCTATATTATTCATCAAGATAAATATGTATAATATTGATATCCAAATATTGTTATTACCATTTTTAGCAAGATCTTATTATTTTTTCTTATATTTTGGCTATTAGTGGTTAAATATTGGACATATAGGGACAGCTTACTGGTTGGTGGTAATGTTAATTCTTGAAAAATTTCTGAAACAATGAAAATTAAATATAATGATTACAATGGTAATAAGTTGTAGTTCTCATTTTCTTTGTGGCTATAATGACAACAAATAAGGTGAAAATCATTTTCATAAAAGCACAGTGCACAGACTTCAAAAGATCACTTTATCTGCATCACGTGGCATACTATTTAGGGTACCTTAGCAGAATGCTATTTTTCCATTTTATAGTTAAGAAAGCTGAGGGTGGGAGAAGTGAGCCCACTTTCCAAAGTGATTTATGTAAAGAGTAACTAGTGGGTTTGAGATTCAAAGTCAGATTAATCTGGTTAGGCATTCACTTCAATGTTTAGATGGACTGTTTTCTCTTAGTGACTCTATAAAATGTGATCACTAACTGTATCTGCGACAGTTACCTAAGTAGTCTACAAAATCTACAAATTTAAATCATGTTGCTTTTATACCTGCCTTTTTTTCACAGTAATTTTCTGTGTCTGAAAATTTGCCCTGCCATCTTTTTTTTTAGCTTGATGGCTCTAGCTGACTCTTCTGAATCTATATTTATATTTATTCATTTTATTCTGCTCAAAACCATCTCTTTTCTTACTTCAATAATCTGATGCACTCCCTTTACTTCATCGAAATATGTTACCAAATCAAACGTCTACGCAGTGATATGAACAGCAGCACTCCAAAGTTATGGAGCTGGAAGTTTATATAAGCCTGCATGATTTCCTGCTGCCACATATTCCTTCCTGAGAGATTGAGGACACCTTACTTTATTTTCCCTAAAATAAAAATATATTTTGTACTATAAAATACAAAATGCTTTCAGGAAGACAAAAAGGAAACTATTAACTTGGAATAGGAACAGTTACCTCCAGCAAGTGTCCATCCTTTTGAATGCTAATATTGATCTCCAGTTTAAATGCTAACTTAATATGAAGTCTATAATGGGTTAAGGGTAAAATGCATTCAGGATGCTATAGCATTTTGAATATGTTAGGTTACTTGTTAAAGAAATGTACAGCTGGAAGTTGAAATGAACTTTTTTGTACATATTTCTATAGCTACCCTCAAATGTTACCTTTTAAAACCAGGTCACAAATTAACAGTTTGAAATCTAAAGCAACATTTCCTATCTATGACATGACATTTATTAATGGATCACATTTTTGTTTAAGACATTAGAGTCATTATGTGATGATTGCTTATTACAGGGTGTCTTTATTATATATTATAGAAAACATTATAATTTGGATTTTTTAAATCAAGGAATATGTTCCCAAGAAAAGTATATTTGAAGTATTTGTGTCATTGAGGCATGATATGTATTTGAAAGGTATTGCACATAGTATATGCAATAAAATCTACAATAATATTCTTTTCGAAGAGAGAACATAGTCACAAAGATACCTTGTCTCTACAGATGCTTTAGTTTCTGTGTCGTCTGCATAAGTATATGTAAATACTTCCCGTGGGTTTATGTATAAAGGAAGGATGTTAGTTTCACTAAGCAATGAGAAGAACATAAATAACTAAACAGCAGCTGATTGCTTTCTTTCAAAGTGTGATGTCAATTAGTCTTCTAGATTCCAGATGCCTGGAGCACAGATTTAAGTACCTGGCATTGAGGAAAGAATCTGACATTGCATTAATCTCTTTCCTTTGCAGAGAACACATAGATTGTGTCATCCTATTCACAAGAATGAGTCTATCTTGAAATGCATCTCCCCAAAAAAGGATGGAAGTTAATATGAAATTTCTCATTACAAATTTGCAAACTTAATACATACACTATTTTAGTAACCAATGTGGGGAATACTGGGTCTTGATTGGCTAGTCTGATATGTTTGTCATAAATTGTACATACTTCTAGAGCCACTTAGCTTTGTCCTAATAATTTCCATGGATCTATAATAAATCCTTGGATGTATAATCCAATTAGTAGGAAGGACAAATATATGTTTAGCTGGAAGAAAAAAAAAACAATGCTTTCCAAGTGTGTACACTGAAGGAGAGTCCTAAAAGAATTGATGTGAGATGGGAAAACTGAACCCATGAATGAACAAATTTGAGGTAGTTAATCCAGGTTGGCTGCTTTCTGGTTTATATCACAATGCTTGGTGTCTATGCCAATGGGAAGTTCACCACATGCTTTGGAAGGAAGTAGTGTCTTCTAAATTAGTAGAAAGGCATTCCTGGTAGGTGAGAAAAGGCACATGCCACACTGGTTTTTATATCTAGGGATGCATCTCTCTAAGTTTTCTCCAAAGGGGATGTGTGATTCCAAAATCCAATGAACCAGTCTCCTCATGCAGCCAGAGTCAGGTCTCCTAAGTCTTGCTTTACCATACAACTTTATATCCTCTACACTTTCCTGTTTTGCTGGTGTCTTTCACCAAGAGCTTCATGCGTGACCTTCACATTGTTTAATTCAACCACCCTCTCCTACCTTGTTATAAGTAGATAGTTTGACTCAAAGATCATTTGGGACTTTCACAGTAGATTATATCAAAATATAGTGTTGTATAAAATGCAACAATTAAGAGAAAAAAATGAGTTACTATCCAATGTAATTATAAGAACATATATATTTAATTCTCCTGCTAATAGTATCAATTAGTATCTCAGTCATTTGCATTATATCATTAGTCATTGGCATATAACTAGCATGCTGTCATAAAGTTTCTACACAATAAACTGGACAAATTGATATAAAAGTCTGTCTGTAAAAGACATTTCCTTCCTTAGAAGAATAATGGAATGACTTTTGCTTTCTGAACTTATAATTAACAAATAAAATCAGGACAATGTCTTCAAATGTTGATTGCAGTGTCCTAGATAAATTAGAAAATGAGCTTTGGGATATATGAAATGAAGAACTTAAAGTATGTCTATGGTATAATTTAAAACAAATACCCAACTGGGTTCTATTAATAAAAGAAAGGGTTTGGAGGTTTCAGGTGGGTTCTGAGAAAGGATGACCATGACTACGTAACGGACAGTGATCCACTCGGAATGAAATCCTTGCACAAGGGATTTCCATCACGATTGCCTGCATGTAGTGGAGAACAACGACACATATTTTCATTTCCTCTTAAACATTAACTGTTTCCTTGCCTGATGTTTCTTTCCATTGAAGAGACTATTTCCAAGGGACCTTCTATTTTCTCCAAGGTTATTAGCACAGTGAACATAGTTGTGGATCTAAGGCAACTGAAATCCTAGTGAGAATCTTCATTATTGCCAAGAAATTGGAATGAATTGTATTTGGTTATTTTTTTAAGGATTTTCTAAGATCGTAATCCATTTCAAAAGGTATTTTCATTTTTAATGACATGCTAGAGATCTCTGCACTGCACTCACTACTTCACATTGTAGCCTGTGAAGCCGCTAGAGGAACAGAGATGAAGCAGATCTCTCTGTGCAGCTTCTGAAAGGCCTCTGTCCTAAGCAGAGGAAGGGAACTAGCTTGCTGCTCAGCATTCTATCAAGATCACAGGTATGCTGCCGAGCTTCTGCATGGAGAACTAAAGAAAAATCATCATTATTTTCCCATAGAGTATCAGCTGTACTCTGCCACATAAAACAAAAATATGTGCAAAAACACAAGCCTCTAATGTATCCCTCTTTAGAGTGTCACATCTTGTAACTAAACATAAGAACTGTTCTCTTTTATGGGCAAGAATATATCGCTAACTATGTCTTACACTTTGTGAAACAAGGTGCCATATGACATAATTATTCTTAGTTATTGCTCCCTACTCACCATTCGTAAGCCTAAAATTACATTACCTCACATTAGAAATTGATGAACTGTCATTATTTCTACAGAGTTCATGTATAATATCTATAAGACAATATAGGTAAGCAAAATGCAGCTTACAAGAAATAAATAATACATGTACCATAACCTGATAGACAAAACCAAGTAGGTGTCAAAATTGTGTCAAGCTTATTCAGATTAAATGTCACCTATTTTGATGCACATTTTTTCTACACATTCTTGTCCTGTAAACATGTATATATTTTAAATGTATGAATTAGTTATTGCAAGCAAGAGTAATATTGCTATGTATACTTTCCCCCATTATTGGAAATTGAGAAGATACATGATATTTAGCTTTCCATCCACATAAAAGTTGCTTACTCAATATATAATATATAATTGTCAAAATAATAAGAAAATGTACAATTTTCTCAATTTCTAAGAAATAAAGAAGCCCTTTCATTTTTTTCAGCAATCCTTTCCTCCTTTGGCAAAAAAGCCTAGCAGATGATGCCTCTCAAGCTCGCTGTTGTCAACCTGCTCTGTCTGGTTTCCTCCTAGCTTGAGATATGGGGCAAAGAGTAAAGTTTGTTCTACTTTATTCTGATGTTTGCATTCACTCCCTGAGTGCTCTCTGATTGTGTCACTGAAGAATCAGATTTAGATTGACCTTATGGTTGACTGTATATATCAATGGTACTTACTGTGAAGTTCCCACAAACATTTGTCAAATCATCGAGCACTTATCACTTGTCACCCGTGCTCAAGCCATTACTCTAGCACTTTGCACAGCACTCCTTCTCTAGAAAGAAGTCACTATTCTACTCAACTGTTGATCCATATATGAGAGAATAAGTTGCCTTTCTGTTTCTGGTTTATTCCACTTATCATCATGCTATTCAATTCTATTCATATGGTAGCAAATAATATTTCATTCACTTTATTTTTGTTGATAATTAATATTCAAAAGAACTAGGGTGATTACAAAACTAAGTTTTCTTACTAGAGTCACAATAAACATGCATCAATTTATCTCTTGTGTCAAGTATCATTTCCTATAGATAAGTACACAAGATAGAGACAGGGGTCATGTGGGTATTTTATTCTGTTTTAGAAACTTCTCTGATATTTTCTATATTTATTATTACACCCAACAATATGTCATCATAGGACTGCTATGAGGGTTCTTTTTTCCACATAATCTCTCATATACTTATTTTTATTTTATAGTAGCTATTCTATTTGTAATAAGATAACTTTTCTTTGTAATTCTGATATATATATATATATATATATATATATATATATATATCTTATACTGAGTGATATTGAGAACCTTTTCAAAATACTCATTAACTACCTCTATTTTAGTTTTTATATATGTGGTCCATTTAATTTGGTTCATAGTTTTTTAATATTATTTATTTATTTATGAGAGAGAGAGAGAATATGGGTATACCAGGGCCTCCTGCCACTGCAAATGAATTTCAGACACATGTGCCACCATCTGCATCTTCTACATCTGGCTTTACGTGGGTACTGGGGAATCAAACTCAGGTTCTTCTGCTTTGCAGGCAAACACCTTAACCGCTAAGCCATCTCTCCATGCCCTTGTTCTTAGATTTTGTTAAGCTATTGAGTCCTTAATATATTCTGAACATGGTAGCTCTGTCAGATGAAAAGCAGACAAATGTTTTCTCCCATTCTTTGTTGTTTATTCCTCCAGTTGATTGCTTCTTTTTTTGGGTAGTGGTGTTTGTTTCATACCCAGTCTCTGAAATTTTTGCTTTTGTTTCATGTGTTTTTGAAGTTCTATCCTGAAAAATGATACTTATACCAATTATCTGAAAATAACACATTTTTTTTCTAAAGTGGCTTCAGAGTGCCTCATATAGTCTTTGATCCATTTTTGAATTGAGTTTTGTAAAAGTTATGAGTAGTCAAATTCCAATATGTTACATGTGTATATCTCATTTTCTTTCTATTGCTAAGTAATAGGCTGCATGTTTTGGATACTCTGTTGAGAATCAATTTTCTGTTGATGTATAGTTAAGTCAACCTTTCCATTGCTGCAAAAAAAAAAAAAAGAAAGAACCCAACCAATAGAAGCTTGATGGGAGAAATGGGTTTAATTTGGCTTACAGAATTGAGGGGAAGTTCTTTGATGGTAGGGAAAAAGGCAGCATAAGCAGAGGGTGAACAATACCTTCTGGCCAACATCAGGTGGACAAAGCAACGGGAGTGTGTGCCAGTCACCAGCAATGGGAAGCTGGCTAAATAACCCTCCTAAAGCCCGCTCCAACAACACAGCTCCAACAAGATTGGAATACCAAACTACCATTAGCTTGGGATCCAGCATTCAGAACCCATACATTGGTTGGGGATGCCTGGATCATAACATCACAATGTTTAGGGTTACTTCTGGATTCTTTATGTCTCTCCCATTAAAATACTCTGCATTCGTATGAATATCTTGCTCCCGTAGTTGCTATAACACTGTAGTACATTTAAAACTTTGAGATGCCTACAGTTTTATTCTTTTTATGAAAATTACCTTGCCTATTATTTCCACATAAACCATAGAATTGGTATATCTCATTTGGTGAAGAATATACTTTGTGGTTTAAATGGAATGCATTAAGTGTGTAGATCATTTTGTATAGTTTTAATGACATTAAACAAAATTTAACAATATCAGTTTTCCAATGAGAATAGGAGCTATTTTCATTTTCTAGTGTCTGCCTCAATTTTTTT
>PVHP010010787.1:0-46808 GCA_004024765.1 Zapus hudsonius | reverse complement strand
CACAGTCCATAGTTCTCATTACATTCAGGTCTTTCAACTCTGAACAGAATGATCCATGAAGCTGTACTCACAACACTGCGAGGCATCTCTTAGGCTGAGAGTTCAAATCCTTCCACATTCCTCCTGTAGATCACTTCCAGAAAACCAAAGCCACAAGATCAGGGTTTCAGCAGCAACAGATGACCCCACATCCTGGTACTAAAACTGTTGTGGTCAACATTCTTAGTTGCTGCGCAGAAAGAACCCAAACAAAAGCGGCTTGTGGAGGAATGGGTTTATTTGGCTTACGGACTCAAGGGGAGACTCCATCCTGGCAGGGAAAACGATGGCATGAGCAGAGGGCTGGACATCACCTCTGCCACAGCACTGCAAACAGCAGCAGGAAGGTGTGCCAAACAAGGGGAAGCTGGCTTATAACCCCATAAGCCTGCCCCCAACAACACAGCTTCATCGAGGTTGTAAAACCCAAACTGCCATCAGCTGAGGATCGATCTATCAGAACACATTCAATTGTTTCTGGGGGACACCTGTATCAAACCATGACATCGCTCTAGACAATCACTTCACCAAACACTAACATATAACCTCAGTATAGCTCAGCAAAAATATATATATATAATCTTTGTCTTACTTTATCAAGAATATTTAAACCTAGAACATTGGTGAGACATAACCTAACTTTATTTCATTGATTCAAACTAAAAATTTAGAAAATGGACATGCTAAATTTTTAATTTTTCTCATAAATTATAGAATATAACCTTTCTGCTTAGGGTTCAATAAATATGAAAAAGAAGAATCACTTTTAAATTGATTTGGAACAAATATGCTTAAGTAAGGCTCATCTTTCTCTCATACCTCTAATAGCCTGGGAGCCTGCTAGCATTAGCTAATAATCAGTGAAATATACAAAATGTGCAAGGCTTAGATGGGGTGCTTTCGTGTGCATGTGCATGTGTACATCTGTCTTCTGTAAAAGGGAACTGATGGGCCCTGGAAGCAAAAGACCTGATGAATGTTACATTTTACAATAATCAAGTATAGAGGTTAAAAAATGTAAAGGCTGCAAAAATTATGACCTCCCGTTGAAATAAAATCTCTCCCAAACTGGGCGTGGTGGCTCACACTGCAATTCTGGCCCTGGATGAGCTGAAGCACGAGGATTGTCATGAGTTTAGGTGCCCTGAGCTATAGACAGTGTGTTCTAGAACAGGCCAGGACTATACAATGAGACTGTCAATTTTTTTAATTAATAAGCTTATTTACCAATAGGCAAGCCATTTAAATTTCTTGAGATCTGGCTTTCTAATATGAAAACATGGGACAGTACTAAGGAACCTACATTTATAAAATTTCACTATTCTTGTTTGTTTTGTCTTTGTTTGTTTGAGGCAGGGTATCACTCCAGCCCAAGGTAACCAAGAACTCACTCTGTATCCCAAAATGGTCTTGAACTCACAGTGATCTCCTGCTTCATTCCTTCATTCTGGGATTAAGAATGTAAGACACCACACTTAACCTAATTCTTTAAAAAAATCATAAAAATCATCCAAACCAAACAATTTCTATAAAACCAGCCTAACAGTAATCACTGAAACAGCCTCCTGCTATTTCTCACAAGAAAGCCATGTCAATTCCATATGAAAATAAAGACAGGCAGGTTGATGACAGAGCAAAGGCATCTGGTACTGGATTATAGACTGTGACCATCACAGAGTTCATAATAGGCAACAGTTATACTGAAGGCCTGGAAGCATTCCTGAGGGAATCGAAATTTCTTTCAGATTGTACACCAACTAAGCATCTGGTTCCCAATCAATTGTTTCTATTACTTCCTGGGGGGTTGGTTGCTTGGGTTTTGTTGTTGTTGTATTTTAGCAAGACAAGTTTTCAGGACAGCAGAGTAAAACAGTGGCCTAAAAGCATGTCTGTGAGCAACTTGGCCTCTCCAGTCTCGTTTCCATGGAAGCATTTCAGAACCTAGCACTAAATCAAGATGATAGAGTAAGCCCAAGAACCAAGTCCCACCCATCTGAATTGCATAAATCAACAGAAAAGTAATGTGTAGAAACCATGCAGGCATTGGCAATAACACTTAGAACGACAAAGACACTGAGGAGCCTGACAGATGCTCGCTGACTGGGAGACAGCAATGTCAGATGTCAGCATCGCTCAAAGCATCCAGAGTCAAAGCAATCCCAATCCCTATCAATGATGGTTTGGGCTGAAATAGATTTTTAAATTTCATACGGAATTGAAAAGGTCCCCAAATAAGCCAAACAACAGTGAAAAAGAAAAGCTATACTGGAGATTTCTTGCCTCTTGAGTTCAAAGCTTACTACACAGCTGTATTAAGTAATGTGGTTCCAGTAGAAAAACGGACATATAGAAATACACTCTCACATATGATGTGAAATGATTTTTAGGAAGGGTTCCAAGATCATTCAAAAGTGAAAGGACATAAACAGTGTGGGAGACACTAGATATATATACATGCAAAACAATGAAGACTGTCCTTACCCCTTACAGCACATAAGAAAATTCACACAAAAAAATGTAGATTAAAGACTTAAATGCTAGTGATAAAACTTTAAAACTCTTAGGGAAAAAATAAAAAAAAAAACTCTTAGGGAAAAATAGGGGGAAACTTCATTGCATTGGATTTGGTTAAATTTTCTTGATATGATACCAAAAGCATAAGCAACAAAAGAAATTATAAATCAAGCTACGTTAAAATCTGAAACTACACGTATAGGCAGTGAATGGTTGTTGGGGAAGGAGAGACATTTTCTTCAGAGGCATTACCAACTGCTAAGGTTTCCATGATACTACAAAAAAGTTCTCACCCATCCTACTGTAAACAACCTTAAAACTCACTAAGTCGCAAAAAAAGGAAGGGCAGAGATGGGAGAGGAAGGGAGGAGAGGAGATGGTACCCTACACAAGTCCACATCTACACCTCACTCTAGTTTCTTACACACAAGACAGGACCAGAATTACTAAACTAGTTTTAAAGTGAACCTTACCGGACAAAATCATTTGCACCTGGATACATCCTTACAAGAATTCTGAGGTCTAGAACTGGATTACTGATCTTTTTTTTTTTTTTTTTTTTTTTTTTTTTTTTTTTTTTTTTTTTTTTTTTTTTTTTTTTTTTTTTTTTTTTTTTGGTTTTTCGAGGTAGGGTCTCACTCTAGCCCAGGCTGACCTGGAATTCACTATGTAGTCTCAGGATGGCCTCGAACTCATGGCGATCCTCCTACCTCTGCCTCCCGAGTGCTGGGATTAAAGGCATGCACCACCACGCCCGGCTCTGGATTACTGATCTTCCTGGATATAGCAATTAGGTTTTTTTTTTCAAGAACATTATTTATTTGGCATGACAAGAGAAAAACAAGCCCAAACCAAACCAAACTATATCCAGGTATTGCAAAACCATGTTTGGCATTTAGATTTTTTTTAAAGAACTTTACTAAATTGAAGTTGCCAGAATAAGCTTCACATATGTAAGTCATGTGATTTGGTAAGCTTTGGCACAAGTACCTACCTGTGACACCATCATGGCAATCACAATAATAAACAAAATCATGACTCTCTTAAGTATCTGTAATTTCTTTCCTCATCTCCCTCCCTTGACTCCATAAGCTACATGCCATAAACTAGAAGCTATTCGATGTGCTCTATGTGGAGGGCACTGACTTAGGCCAAATGTTCTATGACAATAAACCATAAATTTTAGGTAAGTTCAAAATAAAGCTCAATGCATACATTTTAATTAGAATATGCTAATTAAACTGCATTACATACAAAAATCAGAATGGAGGAGACCCACCCAGACTCTACAAGTTTTCCCTTGATCTGTCATTAAGCGGCAGGCTCCTCATTTGTTAAATGCTAAGGATTAGTTAGCCTTTAAGGCTCTCTCCAGCATCTAAGTTATATTAGTAGCTTCCAAGGGATTTGAGAATAAGAGAAGTTCACAGTTAAAACTCAATGAAGAGTCGAAAGAAGTAACAAGACAGTGCATTTCATATGAAGATCTCTAACAACCCCTGTAAAATTACCCTCATCCATGCAGCTAGGTCACAGATCCCACCACACACCCACCGTCTAACGTGACCCATCAAGTAGAAGTAAGTGTATTCAGGTTAACTTGGATCTACATGTAAACACTATCTCCAAACCAAGAGATGAGCTTTGCAGCCTGTGAGAAATACACAACACTCCAGCACATGAACCAGAAGGACTAGGAGGCATGGACAGTCCAAGCATGGATAGGTTCTGTCAACAGAGCGTTAATGGTAATGAAATCACTGATACCCAGGCCTGGAGTATTCTGGAAGGAACACTAAACTATTCTGCTGTGCCTCAGGTCACTGAAGGTATCCGTATGCAATAAGTAGTTATTTTGCTTTGGAACTGAAAACCCTATTTATGGGTAAGTCATGTGACAAACAGGAATAGAACACATTGTTCTCCACTCTTTTAGAGACTTTTACATCATTAACACTGAAACAAAGACAAAATTGAAAACTTTTTTAAGGTGAAAAGCACATGCATTAGAAAGTAAATCAAGTCCCAATGCTGATAATAAAAAATGACCTTTTGGAATTTAAATAAAAAGAGTAATGATAAATTTGGTAAAACAGATATACAACATAAGCTAATCCATATCAGCTCTGAAGTTTTCATGGAATATCTTAGTCAGTGAGTGCTCCCTATAGTGCTCTGCTTATCAAGTGAGAAATTAAGCTCCAGCAGATGTCTTGAAGCCAGCAAAGCAGGACGATAGAAATGCTCCCTGGAAATATGCTGATGAAGACACATTTCCGTATTCACCTTGGACTGATTCCTACAGAATGTCTAGAGTCTCATATGTAAGATTCCTCTGAGGGCAAAGACTCACTGCCAAGCAGTAGATACATTAGCATTCCAGATGAAAAGGAGGCCAAGTTAATGAGTTTGCATTACAGTTCTTTCATTGCTCAGTTATGAAGTGTGAAGCTCACATATGGTTACTTGATTAGGAGAAAAACAACATTTTTGTTCTATAAAGAAGCAACACTCTGGACTTAATCCTGGTATTTGTTTCTTCTCTGTCATTGTTCTTCCACCTATTTGGAACAGAATTTCTATTACAGAAGCTGACTAGACCAACTAAATTAAGAGGAACAGCTACAAGTTACGAAAAAAAGGGGGGGCTGAAGAGATGGCTCTGTGGTTAAGGCACTTGCCTGAAAAGCCTAATGACCCAGGTTTGATTCCTCAGTTCCACATAAAGCCAGATGCACAAGATGATCCATATATCTAGAGTTAGGCCCTGATATGTCTATTCCCTGTCTGTCTGTCTCTGTCTCTCTGTTTCTGTTTGCAAGTAAAAATGTTTTGAAACATTTTTTAAAAACAGTCTGTATATGTATTGAGAGTATAATAAATTCCATTTAAAAATAAAATCTAATCAATACTTCACATAAATGAGAATATTATTCAAGAACTGAGTTAATTTTCTTTTCACATTTTGCTTACTTTTTATTATTTTAGTTAATATACAAAATGGGTTTCATTTTAATATTTTCACTTATCTGTATAACTGCACTTTGCTCATATTCACATCAATACCCTCCCTTGTTGTTCCTTTCTCTTCCCCTGGTCTCCTTCCCCCCTTCAGTCTTCTTTGTACACACACATATAGATGCATGCATGTATAGTTCATGCATATGAAATCTAGATTTTACATATCAAAAACTGAGACATTGATCTTTATTTCCTCCCCCACTGCCTTCTCTCGTTTTCTCTACCCACCATTTCTAACTTTTTAAGCAAGACTATAAGGAAATTATCAAAAAAATGTATAGACAGCACTAACCTTAAATAAACAAGAAATGTATACTTGATCATACGTATATTCACAAACAACTGATGTGCACTAGACCATGGTATCTAGGGTATTTCTTGTTTAGCCGTCTGCCATGCTTTTGAGTCACCCTTCTGAGGAACTTCCTAATTCACAGTCCTGCTGTCATAACAGTACCACCTGCACCCCAGGCTAAACTTAAGGGCCATCCAGCAGTCCACTCTGGCAAAGAGAGTAGACTACCTTTATAAAAGGATAAATAAAACTAGAAGTAATCTGTGCTTTCTACAGCCAACTTCCAACAGCAGAAAAAACATGTCCATCTATGATTACAGAAAGATGAGACAACCGCAAAGGGGAGCAATCGCCTGCACAGAGCTACGTGAGAAGCAGGTGCAGCAAAGGCAGAAGACATTCCTACCACTGTGAGCTTCTCGGCTCCATGACCTATCCTCCACTTCCCTTTTTGTTTGAGTTAGTTTAGGGTAAATTCCAATCAATAACTCATAAAAGAGGCACATATTTTAACCTATCTGTATCCATCTATTCACTGGGCCCCTCAAATTCTATGAATTATAATAATAAAATAACTCTTTTCATCCACAAAAGCTGGGAGACAAGACGGGGTAAATTTTTAAGATTTCAAAACTAAAAAAACAAAGAAAAAAGGTTTCAAAACTACCTTTAATATGAACAAATGTTTTAGTGTTAGATGAGTTAGTACAAAACTCACTATACATTACAGTACAATTATGGATACAATTATAATTTGGCAGATGGTCTAAAAATAAAGTCTAGAGTTACTTTTAAAACTTAGCACCTTTTTCAACCCAATTTATTTATTATCTATTCATAAGCACATTCTTCCTTCACTTAAGGATAGGGATCCTGAGAACATGATTAAGCTGCTTCCTTGTAAAAACACTGTGTAAAAATCAGAGCACGGGCCGGGCATAGTGGCACACACCTTTAATCCCAGCACTAGGGAGGCAAAAGTAGAAGGATAGCCTTGACTTCGAGGCCAGCCTGGAACTACAGAGTGAGTTCCAGGTCAGCCTGGGCTAGAGTGAGACCCTACCTCAAAAAAAAAAAAAAAAAAAAAAGAAAAGAAAAAAAAAAACAGTGCAAATACACAAACTGAAACAGCTCTGATGTCACTAAGCAATGCCATCTTAGAGACCACTGTAGAATATCCCATCTGTCCTTAACCAAAAGTGGCTCAGGATTATGTGGCACACAACGACATAGAATTGTCAAGGTGTAAATGTACAAATTATATTGTTTTCCAATTATACAACCAAATCTCGCTGGTGTTTCATTTCAGTATTTTTGCTGTTTTCCTATGGTTGTAGTTGCAAGAAAAGGGAGGGAGAGAAGGAGGAACAGAGGTGACAGAAACATGAGACACAGCAGACCCCACCTCCACCCCTCACAGAAGGAAGCAGGACAGAAGCTATTCCACATAAATAACTTGGATGGAAGGCTCCATGTAGGAGTCACTAGAGAGTTCAAACTGCAGTTACATGACAAAACAGTTCTGTGATCTCAAGAAAGTTATTCTCTGTGTCTCAGAATCCTCATCTGTTATCTAAGATAATTATACTTATCACCTTGGGAAATTATAATATATGTAAAGCACTTGGAATTAGGACTGGCCCACTCAAAGTACTCAACACATTAGCCAATTTATAGAACTGCCTGACGTACATAGGTGAGTCTCAGCTAAAATCATATCCACATTTTGGTCAACTAGAAAGTATCTGAGGTGAAAGCCTCAGCAGCCTAGGTTACTACTCTTCACTAAGTGCATGGCTTGCTTGACCCTAACAACAGAGCAGAAGCACACCACGGGAAACCAAGAACAACGCTACTAAAAACATGCAGTCCGAGAGGTCACATACAGCCACACAGCCCAAATATACCAAAATTAAATGCATAAAAAAGAAAATAATAATACTAAAATCAATAATGCAAATTAATACAAATCCCTAGACGGTATCTTTTTATAATCATAGAATGCAAACCCAAGCCTACTACATATTTATCCTACAGAAATCATATGTATACTTAAAATACTACAGTTAATGTTCTTTTATCCTAATTCAATAAAATAAATGAAAATCAAAGTCATCAAAAATAGCACTTGAGAATTAAGAACTCACTGATAACCCAAGATATAAAGAAATCGATACTACAAGACATTTCAACCCCAACAATCAAATAGAATCAAAGATATACAAAAGAAATACTGCAGCCTTCCCTTCCTTTCTTTTATTTTTTTATGTATTTTTTACAGTGCTGGGAGTAAAGCCTAGGGCCTTGTGCATGAATACACTGAGTACCCTGGCTTGGTCATTAAACAATGCATGCATGAGTCAGAACCTCATAAATGCATAGAAGTATAATGGCAATTACAAACAAAACTGAAAATTGATCAAGATAAAAATGAAATGAAAACAAAATATAACAGCCACTATAAACAATGTAAAAGCTCATATTTTTAAAAGCTCATAAAACAGATCTTTCCAGGATGGAATCACACAACTGTAAACTCAGCATGGAAAAGTTAAGAGAAGATCTCAAGTTCAAGGTCAGCCTGGCCAACATAATGAGACTTTGTCTCAAAATAAACAGAAAAACTTCTTTTGAATCTTCATGGGCAAAGTACATAATAAATTATATTAGTATATACCAGCCAATCTCCTAACTTGGTGGAAGAGAAAATTTCCTAAAGAAACATAAAAGTTATTAAAGACATACCAAATATAAG
This sequence comes from Zapus hudsonius, assembly GCA_004024765.1. Taxonomy (NCBI): domain Eukaryota; kingdom Metazoa; phylum Chordata; class Mammalia; order Rodentia; family Dipodidae; genus Zapus; species Zapus hudsonius. The sequence goes on along the minus strand of PVHP010010787.1, from coordinate 38,184 downwards.
TGTCAAGCTGGAATAGTTCCCATAGAAGAGTTTGATTGAGGGACCCACAGCCACTCAATCAACACAGGATAAGCCAGGGTGACAAAAACCAACAATTTTCGACACAAAGACCCCTAAGCTCACAACATTAAAGCAGCCTTAATACTCACCCACCATGACTCAGGGAACTGAGCGGAAGAGGGGGCAGAAAGATCGTGAGAGCCGTGATGGGGGAGACTATCCAGAGGCATGGCACCCCTCAGTAACAACACACTTGAGCCAGGAGAACCGGGCTGAGTACTAGGCTATTCATGGTCCCCTGCCACAAGGACTGATTCAGACGACCCAAGGAAGAGGATATCCAGCTGATTGGGGATGGGGAGGGGGAGCATTGGGGAATTGGGGATAACAACTCATTGTTTGCCCACTAAATAATGTAACTCATTATGGACAATAAATATATATTAAAAAATAATAAAGCTAAGATTTTTTAAATGACCAGACCAGATGGTTGCAATTAAGTTCCATCTAATTTTCAAGAATGAATTAATTCCAAAATTAAACTATCCTAGACTACAGAGAAATCTAAAACCTGTGAAGTTAATATTACCCAAACCTACTAATAGAAGAATGAAAAACACATACATCATAATTAAACTTCATATAATACCTTAATACCCAAACCTACTAATAGAAGAATGAAAAACATGTACATCATAATTAAATTTCATTAAATAAAATATAAATTTCAATTATATATCAAAATGTTTTAATAGTCAGAAGAGTTCACTCAAAGTACACCAAAAAGGGTTCAGTATTAGGAATTATAATTAATTATATCAAAAAATGAAGGACGAACCAGATATTTACAATAATGAACACCACAAAAGTATCATGTGGTTTCTGGGGATGGCTCAGAGTTAAAAGGCACTTGCTTGCAAAGCCTACTGGCTGGAGTTCGGTTCCAGTGGTGTTTGTGTCTAGATTTTATTTGTAGCAATAAAGGCCCTGCCTGGCATGTGTATAAGCTCTCTCTCCCTCTCACAAAAAAAATAATATTTTTAAAGTATCATGTAAAATGTTTAGTCATTTCTAATAAATAACTAGATAAACCAGGTGTGGTGGAACACGCCTTCAATGGCAGCACCTGGGAGGCAGAGGTAAGAGCATCGCCATGAGTTTGAGGCCAGCCTGGGACTACAGAGTGTTCTAGGTCAGCCTGGGCTAGAGTGAGACTCCACCTCGAACACACACACACACACACACACACACACACACACACACACACACACACACACACACAAGAACTAGATAATTTAGTCACTAAGTAAATATGACATGTCTTAAGAAGCATTCATAGCCAGGCGTGGTGGTGAACGGCTTTAGTCCCAGCACTCGGGAGGCAATTCCAGGTCAGTCTGGGCTAGAAACCCTACCTGGGGAAAAAAAGAAGCAGCATTCATATACATAAATAACTAATCTGAGACTTTTCTGATTAGACATATGAATGACTCTTGACATATCAAACTGTCCAACCTACAGTGAACTTATGGCACAGGAATGGAGAAGTGATGACACATTTGAAATTTTCTATATAATGGTATACTCAAACACATAGAGCATAAACGTATCTATGCATATTCACACAAATAAGTACGACTAAACTTATATATGAAAAATATGCATATCTTTTCACCAAAAATATAAATAGTATATGTAAGTATATATTTGTCCTTATTCTCTGTTAAAATATTAGTTTACCTGTTTGGGAAGTCGGAATAAGGAATTCTTATAAAAAATATCCTTAGCCTGGCTCCATGTACCATCAATGAGGACGATTGTAGAAGGATAAACAGGAGAGTCTATAATAAATTCTTCCAGATTAGTAGCTTCTGCCCCTGGATATAATATTAATGTACCAGACTTCCGGCAAACAGTTGAAAGTTCAACATCCCTAAAAAATATGTTTAAGATATCTTTATTAGATTGTGGGGAAAACAAAAGTTTTACTACGCTTATTTAATTCATAATGAAAGCTCTTTGTCTAATTAGTTCTAAGTTATGGATCAGAATTCTCATTTTTTTCAGTTTATTGTCAGTTTTCATTTGTGTAGATGGTGCATTTGGATCCTAAGTCCCTCCTTACGCCTTCTCTGGTCCCTCCTCCTCCTTCCACTATACCCTTCTTTCCACCTGGTACCTCTTCTATGTTGATGTCTTTTTCTTTTTCTGCCATCATCCATCATCCATGATTGAACACTGATGTACCAACATGGTACAGGTCACTGTGAAGTCAGGAATATGATGGCCACCTTGTGTTCACCTATGTTGACTCCTTACCCACTAAAATTATCCACTATTTTCCTCATCAAGGCTTTCCTATCTGATTGCCGTTGGCATAATTTTAACCCTCCCAAGAAAGGTCTGTAGAAAAGCTGTTCGCTGCCCTGGAGGTGACTTTACCTTTCTTCACTGAAGCGACGGCCAATCACTACTTTGCACTTGTCCTGGGGGAGGCACGCTGCAAGCAGAGGGACTGTCCGCAACACTCTGTTTTCCTTTAATGAACAATTAATTGAAACATGGATTTTAAAACTTTTGTTGTGGACTGGGGATGCAGCTCAGTGGTAGATGCTGGCTGGGGAGATTAAAGGATCGAGGTCCATTCATAGCATCAGAGGTGAAAACAAAACTTTTTATGAAAAACATTTGCTAACTTTTTATAATTCTGCAAGTTTTTTACTAAAAAACACAGTTTAATAAGAGGTAATGTTTCTCTGATCAGTATTAAGCATAATACAAGCATACATTTATAGCCTATTTGGGTATGTTAACAATGCCCATATAACAATAAAATAACAATCTATATAATGGCTAGAATGATAGATACATAAATTTACATTTAACTCAATGATTTATTATGCTAAGTTTTTACAAGTATGTGTGCATCTACAGTATGATCGGTGGTGTGTTGTGTGTAAGCATGTGTGTGTGCAAATGTGCATGCACCGTGCATGTCCATGCAGAGGCCAGAGGAGAACTTTGGGTACCCTTCTCTACAGCCCATCCACATACTTCACTGAAATAGAGTCTCTCAAACCAGAGCTGCCGTTTGATAGAAGGCTTTGTATTTCAATAGCAATTATATTTCGCACTCTATCAACTTACACTAGACTTTACACCAGAAAGAAAAGGCTCAAAACTGGGCACAGCAAAATGACACATTTAACAATTTAAAGAGGCCCTAATGGCCAGTTGGAACTATCTGAACAACAAAATAAGCAATATTAGATTATAAGCCGAAGTATAAATAATCCAAAATGTAATACATAAACTAAACAAATAAGTGGTGGACAAAGGACACATCTTCCTTCTAGAACTGAGTTGTAAATGCAAATACTCCCCACTCCGGAGGATGAAGCTTACACTCTCCTCCCATTCGAGTGTGGGTGGACTTCTGGCCTTCCAAAGGAGAATATAGACAGAAGCAAATAACTTCAGAGTGGAGGCTAGTGGCATTGCTGAGAATTTCATTAATTTGACTAGCATTAGTGGGGTTTTGTTTCAGCATCTTGCTTTCTGACACTAAGAACTACCTGGTATTCTACAATCAAGTGGTTTTAGGAAGTTTCCACTGTGGCACAGAATGCTCTTCTCTCCTTACCTCCCAAGCATTTGTTAAAGCAATCCATGGATCTGTCAAATTAAATTGTGTCAAAGATCGTAGAGGCCACAGCTGTCCTAGATGTGCTCCTGGCACCACGTCCAGGAAGCAGTTTCTTCTGAGAGTTATCTCCATATTTCATCACCATAGCTAACATTGACGTGCACAATTCCAAGTGCAGTACATAGATATATTCATTAAGTTTTCATAAGAAAGATAACTTTTATTGTGTCTGTTTTACTAATGAGGATGCAGAAGCCCAGACAGGGTCATAGACTTTGCAGAACTGTCACTGACTGGAACTTGGGCAGTCTTGTTCCAGAGACCTTCCACTCTCAAGTGCTGCACTTTGTAAGTACAACCTCTCATACAAGTGAGCCCAGCATTCTCGTACTTCACTCGCTCTCACGTGAATCTTACAAGAGTTTCAGCTAAGTCAATGTTTACATCATTATGGCTAAATGCATAATGATGCAAACAATGTTTACATCATTATGGCTAAATGCACATTGTTCACAAAGGCCATGTAGTCCAACATATTTCCTTCTCGTAAAATTTTTTAAAAATTTGAGAAAGAGAGAGGGAGAGAGAAAGAGAAAGAAAGAGAGAATCTGAGCACACTAGGTCCTCCAGCCACTGCAAACAAACTCTAGATGCATACACCACTTTGCGCATCTGGCTTACCTGGGTCCTGGGGAATTGAACTTGGGTCTTTAGGCTCAGGAGGCAAGTGCCTTAACTGCTGAGCCATCTCTTCAGCCCTAAAAAAAATTTTTTTTTTTGGTTTTTCGAGGTAGGGTCTCACTCTAGCCCAGGCTGACCTGGAATTCACTATGTAGTCTCAGGGTGGCCTCGAACTCACCACAATCCTCCTACCTCTGCCTCCTGAGTGCTGGGATTAAAGGCGTGAGCAACTACGCCCAATTTAAGTTGTTTTTGTTTGTTTGTTTGGTTGGTTGTTTTTTCAAGGTAGGGTCTCGCTCTAGTCCAGGCTGACCTGGAATTCACTCTGTAGTCTCAGGGTGGCCTTGAATTCAAGGCAATCCTCCTACCTCTGCCTCCTAGTGCTGGGATTAAAGGTGTGTGCCACCGCACCCGGCTTTAAAAATTATTTTTGAGACAGCTCTCTGGTTTTATCCTTAAGTAGTCTTCTACGTGCATATATCTACTCTGGAATGTTCCATTACATCGCTTCCTTATCTCCCACCAAAGCTCCTCCCTGGAGTCTATTCAAATTGGTTTCAATCACATTTTTATGCAGAACCATGGAATTGGCATATCCTATTATAGACATAGAATAGAAGGTCCCTTTGCTCATATGGACTGAGTGCACATAAAATCCACTGCTAACACACACTGTTTAGGATAGATCATCTAAACTGTAGATTCATCATGGCAAAAAAAAATAGAAGATTTTAAAATATTAAAATTGCTACAAATCAATGAAAACACCTACTTTTTATTGAGTAGAAACTTTGTATGGATCTATCATGTATTTGGTACCATCATCTCCCTCCTCCCTGGCTCCACTCCACTAAAGGCCCTCCTTACTGGGATTGCTGGTATTCACCAGCTGTGGGTTATGAGATGTAAGAGCAGCAGTCAGCCATGGCGGGGCTGAGGAGCAATGCCTCTGGCTATTCCCTCCCACCTGCAGCTCTTACATTCCCTGAGCCTTGGTGGGTAGAAGAACTACATTTAAAAGCCGAGTTCTATTTAGGCCACACAGCAAGGAAAAGGTGTCATGCTATACATACTCTACAATGAAGACCATAGTCACCATCAAAACTCCTGTTTTAACCAGGCCTCTATGGGAACAAGGCTCTCGTTCTATTTAAATTTGAGCTGTACAACTCTAAGTTTAAATGCAGTAAAATAATTCTAGAGACCAAATTATCAGAACCCCAATAAATGCACAGTCTGAAAAACAAGCTGCCAACAAATGGCATATTGTACAACCTGCAGTTAAGAACGTATGTCACTTAGAAAAGGGGAAAGACAAACTAACCTCTTTATATCTTTGTTAAAGATTTCAAGTAGAATAGACTATGTAATTTAAAAATTAATATTCCTTTGAAAACCCAACTTGGAAGCATTGCATTCCTAAGTACTGAGAGACTTAACTTGGGCTTACACTCAGTCCACTTGTAACATGCATTGACTAGTCTGTATTAACTGTGATCTGTAATTTCCTGTGACCTCCTTATATCACCTCATCACTGCACTAATCAAAGTTACAAACACACATACACAATGGAACATGTATAATTCTAACCAGCCTAGGAAAGTATCAATTAAAACATCTTTCAGATAATATATACATATATGTTAGTGTGTGTTCTATATATCTAAAACAAAAAATTTATTTACATATTCACTTTGTAAAACTAAAATGTCAAAGCAACTTCTACTTTAGCAAAAAATAAAAATAAAAAGCCATCTAGGAATATACTCTTTGGCCAAAATTAAAAAAGCAATGATTTTCTTAGTTCTTTATTCACCAAACTGCATCTCTTCTTCTCCCTAAACTGTCAGAGTTCTAAATCTCTATACTACTCAATAACACAATCCTTATGAAACATATCTCTAGATGCATCTGACATATGATATACAAAGCTTTTTCCCTACAGGACAAACATTTATCACATATTTCTTCTCAGAACACAAAACATCTAAGAGGGAGAACAGGTCTATCTGTATGCTTTCTCTTGCACACTTCTATTCTACCTGGAACTGTAGAGTTTTTAAAATTTAACTCACCTCTGCGGGATGCTGAATTATGTACAATTGGGTAGAGATATGGAGTGGATGCACTGGTAGAAATGGACATAAACACACTTTTTGGGGCCGGCTAAAGAGCAAGAAAGCAAAGAAAACCAGTAAATTTTTTAAAATAAAATGACAGGACAATATCATAATACTTCAACATAATTCCATTTTGTTATATCTAAAGCTATATACTTTTCAAAATAAAACTAAGAATGAGTTTAATCAATCAGACTTTTTAGACATAAACACTTGGGAAGAGATTTAAATAATTCTCATCTCATATAGAGTATAGTCTTGGGGGATAGTGCAGTTCAGTGGTACAGCACTTGCTTAGCACACGCCAGGCCCTAGATTTGAGCCCCAGAACCAGAAAAAGATAAAATAAATGAATAAGGGAGTGAGCAAGTAAGACAATAAATAAATAAAATTAAAGTACTCAGTAAGTATAGGTTGTCTTTAGTAAAGAGCATTCTTTAAGTCACCAGGATCCTTCCATTCAGAAGCAATGTTGTTTTTTTTTTTACAATGAGTTGATATCCCCAATTCCCCAATACCCCCTCTCCCCATCCCCAATCAGCTGGATATCCTCCTCCATGGGCCGTCTGGATCAGTCCTTGTGGCAGGGGACCATGGATAGCCTAGTACTCAGCCCGGTTCTCTTGGCCCAAGTGTGTTGTTACTGAGGGGTGCCATGCCTCTGGATAGTCTCCCCCACCACGGCTCTCAACAATCTTTCTGCCCCTTCTTCCGCTCAGTTCCCTGAGTCGTGGTGGGTGGGTATTAAGGCTGCTTTAATGTTGTGAGCTTAGGGGTCTTTGTGTCGAAAATCATTGGTTTCTGTCTCACTGGCTTATCCTGTGTTGATTGAATGGCTGTGGCTATGGGTCCCTTGTTCATCCCCTCATTCTCTGCGGGGCTCCATATGGATCCTCCACGGTATGACTGTGATGGCTCATCTCTTGTGAGAATCTCAGCTATCAGCCTACAGTCGGTTGGTAGTGTGGATGGGCCACAACTCTCTCGCAGAAGCAACACTTCTAACTTTTACTTAGCATCAAGAACAGAACTCATGACCAAAAGAGGCCTGGACACAGAGGCAGAAGATGGTCCAGTGACGAGAGCACAGGATGGAATCAGTTTCATAAGAGGAAAAGCAAAGAGGAGCTAGGAAGGAATCCATCATATCCAACACAGTGAGCCAATAAATTCCTAATACTAATATGGAAGAAAGTGAAAATAACCCAAACAACCAGAAAAACAAAATTACAAGAATTGGTAAGTATCCTTCAGTAGTAATCTTAAACGTAAATGACCTCAACTCACGAATAAAGAGATGCAGACTAGGCATCTTGATTAAAAACCTAGATCCAACTGTCATGTTTTATCTCCATAAAACATTGCTCATGGCTCACTGGTAAAGACACCCACAGACTGGCACTCCAAGGATGGAAAAAAATCTATCAGTAAATAGAAGCCAAAAATATGATTCATACCTAATAAGACTTCAGCCAAAATTATGCAAAAAAGTTAAAGAAGACCAATACAAGCCAGTCGTGGTGGTGCACGTCTTTAATCCCAGCACTCGGGAGGCAGAGGTAGGAGGATCACCATGAGTTCAAGGCCACCCTGAGACTACATAGTGAATTCTAGGGTCAGCCTGGGCTGCAGTGAGACCCTAACTCAAAAAACCAAAAAAAAAAAAAAAAGAAGAAGACCAATATAGCCAACCATCTTTTTATTTATTGTTAGTATACAAAATACTGAATCATTGACAACACATGTATCATTCACATCCCCCATTGGATTCCACTTCACTGTTCCCAGAAACGGGCCCCTCTGCTTTCACCTGATAGTGGACCTCCTAAGAACAGACTTTTCATGCTTCTTTGTGTCCTTTAGTACATATTTCCACAAACTACCTCGGATTGGAATCACCTAAAAGGCTGAGCCAATCCCCCAACTCAATGACCCTGAGACTCTGCATCTGCAACAAGTTCCTGGGTGATGCTGCTGGTGGGTGAGAATGAAGGGATGGGTGACAGAAGACAGCCTGAGATGCAAGTCCCTAGGAACAGTTTCTTTTATTCTTTAAGTAAGTGGCTTTAATTCATTCATAAGAACACTGCCCTCTTTACTATCCAAGCACCTGACATTGGCACAGCCTGCTCAACTTTTGAGAAGTAATTAAAGAGCAATAACCACAAAGCAGTGACCAAAGAAACTAGCAAAACCATTTTCTTCCACACAGATATATGACCTTGCCTAACAAGCTCAGCTGCTGTCAGAGAAAGTGACAACTCTATCGCTAGACAGTGCTGTATGTGATTAAAACGACCCGACTATAGGCTGCATATTCCCTGGACAACTATAAACACCTGATGGGGACACTATATTTCGGGCTTCTCTAAACTGGAAGCCTAGAAACTCACGAGTTATGAAATGTTGGCCCCTGCCAGTATGAAGCTATTAAGTGGGCTCCTATAGTTGCCCAGCATGGAATATGTCACCTTCTACCCACGCTGCCCTGAGATGCTAAACAGCCACAAGGACACCAGCAGAAAGGGATGCTGAGGCCTGCTCTGATGCAAGCCTCACGCCCGTCCTGTACAACTCTGACATCCAGTGTGGCCTGTAGTTGTCTATTTACCAGAATATTAGCTCCTGGTGCTGTGCTGTGCCTGTCATCCAACCCCACGTCTGCAGGACTTCGATGCCCTATTCCAAGAGGATCACTTCTTTCCCACCTTTATCCTAGCACCCTTTATCCTCATTTTTATATTTTATCACTACTTGGCATCTTACTATCAAACATGGGGTTTTTCCCTACAGTAAGCTACAGGGCAAATATTTGACCTAACTTTTCACTACTATGTCCCCAGCACTGGCAGAGCAGGTACTTAAAAAAAAACATTCAATATAAGAAGGAATATCTGGGAGACAGGCATAGCATCACACACCTTTAGTCCCAGCACTAGGGAGGCAGAGAGTGGAGGATTGTCCTGAGTTCAAGGCAACCCTTACTGAGACTATGGAGTGAATTCTAAGTCAGCCTGGGCTAGAGCAAGATTCTACCTGGGTGGGGAGGGGAAGAAGGACTATCTGTGTGTGTGTGTGTGTGTGTGTGTGTGTGTGTGTGTGTGTGTGTGTGTGCGCGTGCGCGCACACACACGTGCAGGTGTAGAGGTCAGAGGATACCTTTTAGATTAGTCCTCACCTTCCACCTCCACTTCCAGGGTGGATCTATTTCTCTCTCTCTCTCTCTCTCTCTCTCTCTCTCTCTCTCTCTCTCTCTCTCTCTCTCACACACACACACACACACACACACACACACACACACACACATCTGGCCATCAGTCAGTGTGCTATAATTACAGAAGCCCACCACATGAGAATACCTACATATTCCTTCTTACCTCTATGCTAGATGCTATAATCCTCTCACAGTGCTGCACCCCGTTCCTGTATTTTCTTACATATCAAGTCTTCACATGTACACTATAGTACTGAAGTACTGCATTTCTATTATAAATGAAATCCAGAGTGTCACATCTCCCTTTGTTATTCTTTGTGATCAACTTAATGCAACAGCATATGAGACAAAAAATACAGAAAAAAATTTAATAAATATTCTTTAAAAAGCTAAGTACTTTATGTGTAAACATTACAACTGTGATTTAACACAAAATTAACTGTTTTGCCATGATGCCTTCATAAATTCATAAAACAAGATTACCTATTTATTTTATTAACCCCAGTCTTCATTTATCCTAATTCTGATTACAATTACATTTAGTGACTTATTTATAAGAACTTGTATTTGTTACCATAATCTTGTAAAACATTTATTATTTATTTCTTTGTGTGTGGTGTATGTGGTATGTGTCCACTGCAAACACCAAACACTTGAACCACTTTTGGCATCCAAGCCAGGCTGGTAGACTCTGCAGTCAAGTACCTTCAACCACTGTGCCATCTCCTCAGCACGTTCAGGACTAATCTTCATATTTCTCCTTCAATATTCTCAACAATATTCTGCGTACACCAATATTAACACAGTAAATGCACAGGAGGTGCTAGCTCCATTTGGAAATGTTGTTCCAAAAGAACAAAAATCTTTCTATGTAAAAACTTAACCCTTAAATGTTTAAATATTTTGAATAGATAATACATCCAATAAGTTAGCAATTCAGCCAACTCCTAAAGTCCACTGCAGATCTAACTGTGTGATGGACACACTTGGGACAAGGCAGCAAAGAGTCTTGTGTCTGTGGAGTCCCTTGGTTCCACTGTGCTAGAAAGAATGTTTTAAATGTTTTTTGCTTCCTGTGACCTATTATTTTGACAGAAAAAAAAACACATCACATTGAAAATCATTTATAAATTTTAAAATAAAACTCAAACTATTACAACTTACACAGACCTGAGGAATAAAAAATATCTAAAAAATTATAACTCATCGACTGAGTAGAGATGAACAGAGCAGCTACTACAATAGTTACTGATGATGTCACTACTACGGCACATACCTGGCTCCTTCAACACTGGTAACAAGGCACCAGGAACATTCTAGGGCATCACTACTAAGTGACAGGCAAACATAAAGACATAATCATGAGCTGGAGAGATGGCTCAGTGGTTAAGGTGCTTGCCTGCAAAGCCTAAGGGACTTCTCAATCCCACAGTACCATGTAAAGCACAGGATGGTGCGTGTGTGCGTGTGTCTGGAGTGCTCATTCTCTCCATCTCTCTTCTATCTCTGCTTGCAAAGAAATAAGCTTCAAAAATATATAATCATTAAAAGCTATTATTTGAAGTTAATGCATAATAGAATGAGCAAAGTAGGAGCTGGAATTTTTCCAATATCTACATTTATTATATTGTAAATGTATTACACGTTTTCCATTCATTAGGGTTTATCTTCTTTAAAATCTATATAACTCAATAGAATTAATATTCTTAAAATGTGAATGGAAGTATCAAATAATTTCCCTTAGGGAATTTTATGAAATAAGCAGTTTTTCCTTTGTTTCTCACTAAAGATGTAGAATAAACACATGGGCTACCTGTTATACCAAGACTGACACGCTTCCATGGTGAACGCTGCGATCCGGGGTGATCTGAGCTAGTTCTGATGGCACATGTGCTACTTCAGTCACATCTAAGAGCTAGGACCTACAAAAACACCCTTCAAAAGCTCATTACAGCTCTTACAGAACAGTCACTGGAAGCTTTTGACCTACTCTAATGCTGATTTTAATCAAGACCATCTCAATCCTTAAAGATTAGTGAACACATTTACAATAATAATTTTAAAGGATTTTTAATCTACTAAACCAATACAAATGTTAAATCCCACAAAAATAATGTACCTCAAATTTTCCATTATTCAACAAAATTTCTACATTTTCAATAAAGGAATAAAAGCAAAGAACAAAAAAGTTCACAGCCTTTGGGGGGGTAGTTGCTTACTCATAAAAATAGCAACAATGTTCTAATTTTAAAACAAGCTTTGGAAAACTAAGCCTCACAGTGCCACCTGCTGTCTCTTAAAAGAAATCAAAAGTATTTGATACTTATAAATGCTAGTTTTCAAAACTAAAAAGTGCTTTTTTAAATGCTAGTTTTCTCAACTTGGCCAATAAAAAAAAAATCTGTACAAATTGTTAGCATAATATTCCATCCCAAAGACAGAAGAAAAGTAGACACCCTCTTCCATGTCTATTTCATGTATAAACAAATCACAATGATGTTTTCATATACCAGTACCCACAACTGTTTTTCTTTGTTATGTTTTGTTTTGCTTTGTATTGGTGTTTTTTTTTTGAGGTAGGGTCTCACTTTAGCCCAGGCTGGCCTGGAACTCAATCTGTACTCCCAGGCTGGCCTCGAACTCACAGTGATTTTCCTACCTCAGCTGGGCTTGTTGTCACACTTCTTAGGCTGAGGCAGGAGGATTCCCATGAGTTTGAGGCCAGCACTTCCAGACTGCTGGGGGGAGCTCAACACTAAAGGAGACTTTAGCACACCTTCCAAGGCTCAGGGAACATTGCAGAAGAGAAGGAAAGAATGTAAAAGCAACAGGTAGGAAGGAGTATCCTGAGGCATTGTCCCCACCCCAGAGACTGAGTGGTGCATTCATGACCCCACAATGAACACAGAGAACCCCACTAAGGAGGGCCCTAAATGGAATGGGGGTGGAGGAGAGGGGACATAGAGGATAAACCAATGGATATATGACCGGTTTATCGTATGTCCATTTATTTATTAACGCTCCCAAGAAAAGTTACTTTAAAAAAGAAAAGAACAATGAAGGCAGTGACATGACTCACGTGTGTGTAATTCATGACCATGTGCTACAGTGAGAAAGCGTGAAGGCCAGAGCACTCCTGCCTCACTCAGCCGCCTGCCACGGACAGGCTATAAAAGAGAAAGACTATTTGTTAACAAGGTCATCTCATGTAGCAGATAAAAATGTACCTGTAAAAGTACTCTGTAACTTGTGAACTCCTTTGAAATGGAACCAAATTTCAGTCTAGATTATTACATGAATATGTTATCTTAATTTCATTAGCAGTAATAAAACTGAATTATTAATTTGGGGCAAATGAACTTAAGGAATTATTGTGCTTTGATGTTCTTTGAAGAAAATCTTTCTGAGGGAAATAATATTTTTGTTTTTCTTTGGGAAAGTAAATCAAACATTTAAAAAGCTGTAATGTGGTTTTTAAAACTGGTCACTCCTCTGTGGAGACTTAATTAAGATTAAGGAAAAAATTCCCTCTTGACATACATCATCTTTGCTCCACTTTGAACATATGATTAGCTGACACAGTAATTTTATAAATCAGTTAGTGTTGCACATTTATTATTAACAAACCATTTTAAAAAATAAGCATACTTTCTACACAATTAGGAAAGAACAAATTAATAATTTTCCCTTAGGAATATGAGGCTTCTGATATGTACAAAAACATACATTAAGTTTTCACCCTAAAAATTATTATCAATATTCTAGTTGGTTTTAAGTTTACAGAAATGGTTAGTTGATTCTAAGTACCAATTCAAAAATTTCAGTTATTCTAAACTGGCCACTCTGAGAATTCACATTTTCCACTTTTCCTACCAAAATGCAGACTGATTTACATTCCTGCTCAGACAGCCACCACAATGCCCATGAGTCCCGGAATCAAGACACGAATGGCTATAGGTGAAGGGCTGGCAGTTAACCATAAGTCTGTGAGTTAAGAAGGAATGACTGGGATCTATGGCGACACACACACAGATCATTCCAAATAAGCCAATACTCAACCAACCTCTGCTAAGGAATGGCTGGATCTTCCCACTCTCTCAGAAGCCTTGATTTTTAGCTGTTGGCAACCAATTTAAAAGCTGTTAAAATAAGTTCAAAAGAGCATTTGTGGGCTTCCAGTTAGTGGCTTCTGCACTCTTCTTACCCATCTGTAGTCTTCCTCTTTCCCCCTTTCCACTTCCTCTTCTTTTCCCCTCACTTACCCCTTGAGCTGGGTAGCAATGTAGAGCGGAGCTAGAGACCTAACTTCAACTCACCTGTTCTCTCCTCATCATTTAAAACTGAGCAGTAAGTAAAACACAGGAAATAATATTATCAAGTACCCAGGCCTGGTTGATCCCTAGCAGATGGACTGATGGTCAATCAGTGTACTAAATTTTAAGTGTGACTTCTCATAATCCTTACAACTTTGCATTTTTCTAGGGAAGAAAGCACTGGAGAAAACCTTGTCTCGAGGTCCTACTCAGTTTGTGTGAACTCTCCTGTCTGTTCCCTTGAGCAGGTTGTAAAAGATAGTTTTTAAACATTATTCCATTATTCTAGTGAACAATGACTTCCATATGGCCTATGACTCATCCTCAAGTTCAAAGCAAATCCAAAAACAGAAAAGTGGAACTGGGATTTCTAATATCTTCCTGGAAGGAGGTCCTCACCATTTCCCAGTCAAGCTCTACTGCTATGTCACTATCCAGTTTGATTTTGTAAAAGATTATAAACTGCTTGGCAGAGTGGTGCATGCCTATAGTCCCAACTACTCAGAGGCTGAGGCAGGAAGGAGAGATCACTGGCTAAACACAGGACATGTACTGTCATTGCCTTCACTGTCAAGTGGTTTGGAATTAGAATCACCTGAGACATTTCAGGATGTGCCTGTCTGCAAGGCTATTTCAGAGACAATGAAGCCAGGGGAGACCTGCCCTGAGTGTGGGCAGCACCACCCAGGAGCCAGGAGAGACCTGCCCTGAGTGTGGACAGCACCACTCAGGAGTCAGGGGAGACCTGCCCTGAGCGTGGACAGCACCACTCAGGAGTCAGGGGAGACCTCCCTGAGCGTGGACAGCACAACTCAGGAGCCAGGGGAGACCTCCCTGAATGTGGACAGCACCACCCAGGAGCCAGGGGAGACCTGGCCTGAGCGTGGACAGCACCACCCAGGAGCCAGGGGAGACCTGCCCTGAGCGTGGACAGCACCACCCAAGAGCCAGGGGAGACCTCCCTGAACATGGACAGCACCGGCCCAGGAGTAGGAGCCCAAGTGGAGCAGAAGAAGAAGGGCGAAAGCTAAGGGCCAGCATTCCCTCTGTTTCCTGGCCCACCATGACAGAGCTGCTCTTTTTCCAACACACACTCACCACCATATGGACTGAGCCCTTGAACCGGGGGCCAAAGTCAATACTTCCTTGGGTTTTTGTTGTTGTTTTTTTCAAGAATTATGTCATAGTGACAAGGAAGAAAACAAATACAACTTATAAAATATATACAATATCTGTAATTAGCAACATTGAATAAAGTTATGTGATAAAGCTAGAACAAAATTAGTCTTGATTTATATTTGAAGCATTTTTCTATCAGCATCTGTCATGGCTTGATCCAGGTGTACCCCACAAACAAATGAATGTGTTCTGATTGATCAATCCTCAGTTGATGGCAGTTTGGGTTTTACAACCTCACTAGAGCTGTGTTGTTGGGGGTAGGCTTTATGGGGGTTATAAGCCAGCTTCCCCTGGCCAGTGTTTGACACACCTTCCTGTCGCTGTTTCCAGTGCTGTGGCGGAGGTGATGTCCACTCCTCTGCTCATGCCATCATTTTCCCTGCCCGGATGGAGTTTCCCCTCAAGTTCGTAAGCCTAATAAACCCATTCCTCCACAAGCTGCTTTTGTTTGGGTTCTTTCTGCACAGCAACTAGAAAGCTGACTGCAACAGTTTTGGTACCAGGATGTGGGGTCATCTGTTGCTGCTAGAACCCTGATTCTGTGGCTTTGGACCTTTTGGAAGTGATCTGCAGGAGGAACATGGAAGGATTTGAAATCTTGGCCTAAGAGATGCCTCACAGTGCTGTGAGCACAGCTTCATGGACCATTCTGGTCAGAGCAGAAGAACTATGGACTGTGAGGTTTGGCTTACTAGGGTGAGAAAGAACTTTGTCAGGACTGCGCAGTTTGTGTGAGAGGCTTGCTGCGTTCTGCCTATCTGTGTCCTGGAAACCTGTGCAGGGTTGTTTTATGTAAAGATGGATTGGTGTGAGCAGATGGAGATGGCACAGAATGAAAGATCTTTGGGCCGAAATTGCTGCCCGTTCACATGCAATTGATTGAAAGATGACAACAATTGAGATTGGGCCAGCTGGTCTGCATTGGAACAACAGGAAGAATGTGGACTCTTTGAAGGGGCCTGACTGCTTTGTTCCCCCCTGGATTAACAAGTTGGTAGCCCACCTGGTTCTGGTTCTGTGGAGTATAACAAATGCAAGAAGAGAGGGTCATCAGATTTACAACACAGTTTTGTTTTTGAAAAATGGGCATCAGCAACGTGAAACAGGTGTTCTAGGTTGCCTGCATGGAAGCCCGATGGAGCCATGAGGATGAACTGTGGGTTGCAATGGAGACCCAATAAGATGCCAGGACTATGGATGGCTGCCAAGGTGAGCTGCCAGAACCAGATGAAGTTTTCCTGGACTGTGAGTAGCCAAGCTGGAGGGGCAGAATTGAATCTCTAGAGACTTGTTCAAATGCAGGATCATTGAGCTTGGAGTTAAAGGTTGAGGTTTCCCTGCTTGTTTTAAATCTTGTATTGGTTCAATCTGTTTTTGCCTTGCCTCATGTTTTGCAGTGTGAATGTTCTGTGCCATTACAGGTTTATTCTTTGGTATTATGGCTCAGTTGAAAGCTGTGGGGACTTAAGAGCTGGGCTGAAGCCAGGCGTGGTGGCACACTCCTTTAATCCCAGCACTCGGGAGGCAGAGGTAGGAGGATTGCCCTGAGTTCAAGGCCACCCTGAGACTACATAGTGAATTCCAGGTCAGCCTGGACTAGAGCGAGACCCTACCTCGAAAAACCAAAAAAAAAAAAAAAAAAAGACGTGGGCTGAATACATTGTATTTACATCATGTATGATTATTAGTTTGTGGGGGCCAGGGGCAGGCTGTCATGGTTTGATCCAGGTGTCCCCCCCCCAAACAAATGAATGTGTTTTGATTGATCGATCCTCGGCTGATGGCAATTGGGTTTTGCAACCTCACTGGAGCTGTGTTGTCATGGGTGGACTTATGGGGTTATAAGCCAGCTTCCCCTTGCCAGTGTTTGGCACACCTTCCTGCCATTGTTTGCAGTGCTGTGGTGGAGGTGATGTCCACCCCTCTGCTCATGCCATCATTTTCCCTGCCAGGATGGAGTCTCCCCTCAAGTCCATAAGCCAAATAAACCCATTCCTCCACAAGCTGCTTTTGCTTGGGTTCTTTCTGTGCAGTTACTAGAAAGCTGACTGCAACAGCATCCTATTTTGGGGAGGGAGGGAGGGGGAGAGAGTAGGAAGGAGAGTAGCTGAAACAGAAGAAGGCACTGGTTGTGTGTCTGAGGATGAACTTGAACTTCTGATCCTCCTGCTTTCACTCTCCAGTACTGGGATTCCAGCCATGTGCCACTATGCCAGGTTTTATGGATCGCTGGTGATCAAACCTAGGGCCTCGTGTCTGCTAGCCAGGCACTCCACCAACTGAGCTTTATCCCGGCCCTCTCGAGACATGCTTAAATGCTACGCCTTAACCCTGTTA
Source organism: Zapus hudsonius (assembly GCA_004024765.1). Taxonomy (NCBI): domain Eukaryota; kingdom Metazoa; phylum Chordata; class Mammalia; order Rodentia; family Dipodidae; genus Zapus; species Zapus hudsonius. The sequence continues at coordinate 20,693 of PVHP010010787.1, read as the reverse complement.
GATAACTTATTTAAGTGAATTTCAGTTATGTACACAATCCCTTATAGTCAGAAATTATCCTCCTCCATCGCCTACACTCATGTTCCCCTGCTTACACCGTGGTCAGGTCTTCTACACTCACAGTAAACTAAACATAAGTTGAATGTATTGCTGCATGGATGTAACTTACCTAACACTGTAACTTAGCAACCATTACACTGAGGAGGATCAGCAGCCACAGCCACTGCTGCTGCTGGCCAGGATCTCAAGACAGCATATATCACATACTGCTAACTCAGGAGGAAATCAAAACTGGAAAGTACAGCTTCTACCGAATGCTTATCACTTTTGCACTACTGTAAAGTTGAAAAATGGTAAGCCAGATATTGGTAAATTGGAAGTCTCCTGGATGCAGTATATCTAGAAAATAAAATATACTTAACAGTCAAAATCCATTGTCTGAGTTATTACAATTCAACCCCTGGAAGAAGGTCAAGACGTGTAAGATAAAGTGTACCTAGTATTCAAGTGCTGGAGACATTCAACCACCTTCTGTCTTTGGGGACACTTTTCTCTTGAATGGATCCATCCCAGCTCCAAAGCTCGCTGTCAATGTTATCTCCTGAGACCTTTCCTGGCACAGTATCCATTTCATCCACTATTAATGCCCCACCCAGTACGAAATTATATTTGTTCACTTGTTTGCTGGATGAACAAGAGAATGAACACATATGGAAATCTACTTCACTGCACGGGCAGTGGTTAGCAGAGCACTCAATAAATGATAAAAGTGCATAAGGAAGTCTGGCGTGGCACACCATCCGGGAGCCAGGGGAGACCTGCCCTGAGCATGGGTGGTGTTCAGTAACAAGGTCCAGGCTTGAGAAACCAGGGAACTGATGATAAGCTGTCATGAACTCAGGTAGGATCGCTGTTGGACATTGTGTAGAGTTGGAAGAGAAGAGAACTTAGAATCAAAACCTGAAGAAGTCCAATGTTTACACTTTGGATAGAACAGGCAAAGAAAACAGAGACAAGGAAGTCATAGGAATCAAAGGGAAATTGAAGAAAGAGCGTTTCAAGAGTGAGGACAAAATGCTGCCAGCCGACCCCAGTAAAATGTGAGAAGGGCATGGATTTCATCTCATGGAGGCTGGTGTTTGGGTGAGGACAGAGCATTATGCCGTGGTTCACCCCTGAAGTGTGCTCCAAAAGCCCATGTGTGGAAGGCCTGGTCCCCAGCTCATAACCCTGTGGAAGAGGTAGGAAATGAGGTCATGGGGGCATGCCCTTGAGCAGGATCCTGAGAAGTCAGCTCCTTTAGGGAATGAACCTCCTCCACCCCAGAAGCTGCCACACTGTACAAACAACACTGTAGACCCAACCCCACGGGAGCAAACGGGGAGGAAGTAGAAACTCTGAAACCCTGACCTGTGAGGATCCAGGTACCTTGTCAAAGTAGAAGGCTGACTGGCACAGGCACTAACTATTAAATGGAGAACAAGAGAGAGAGGTGAGAGTGAGGACTTTTGGTAACCAGGCCAAGGAGCCCATACTGAAAGATGAAGAGTGACAGATCACATAAACAGGGGAGGCCAACCTCACAATCCTGAAGTGTATGAGCACACTGATATAACCCCAGAGAGTAAGGAACCCGCCAGGTATTTTGTGAACATTGGGCGTTGGTTGTCATGGCCCATCTCTAATAAATTTCAAGTGCCCAAACCAGAGTAGGGACAGTGTCTGCTTTATTCACCCCTGAGGTCTATACCTAGAAGAGTCACTGCCGACAGCAGGCGCTCAATATTCCTAAAGAAAGTCACAACACTGACTACAGGTAGCACCTTTGCTTGTCCCTGTGCTCTGAAAACTCTCGTGTACTTATATGGTGAGATGACCGGGCCACTTAAGCATTGTGAAAGGACTAATGTCGTGATGCCTTGTGAATCCCCTTGAAGACTTAAATTTGAGCCAGGCGTGGTGGTGCACGCCTTTAATCCCAGCACTTGGGAGACAGAGGCAGGAGGATCGCTGTGAGTTCGGGGCCACTAAATAGTGAATTCCAGGTCAGCCTGGGCTAGAGCGAGATCCTACCTCGAAAAGCAAAAGGCAAAAAGACTCTTACGCTTATTGGAAACAACTAGTGTCTGTGGGTCCCACGAGGAGCGTCAGCAAGGAGCACCTGCAGCTCGGCCGAGTCCTCCGGCCGGCAGGGGGCGCCACCGCCTCCGGCAGGGGGCGCCACCGCCTCCCGCCCGCCGCGCTCACCTGCAGCCGCCGCACTCGGGCCTGCGCTCGGCCGGCTCCACGGGCAGCTCCCACAGCCCGTCCGCCTCCGCGCCGTCGGCTTCCGGCGACGCACGGCCCTCCGGCCGCTCTTCTTCGTGGGCTGTCGGAGGCCTCGAGGCCGCCGGCGACCGAGCCGCGGGATCCGGGAGCGCGGGCGGCTCCATGGCCGGGGCTGGTGCGGGGGGCCGTCGCAGTGAGGACGCGCTGCCGCCAGGGGGCGCCGTCAGCCCGCCCGCGGGGAAACTAGCACGCAGGCACGCACGTACGTCATACCCGGGGGCGGGACTCCGCAGCCGGACTCGAGGTCCCGCCCCTCCGCGGGCAGGAGCGAGCCCATTGGTCAGTGCCCTTTGGTAGGCAGGAAACGTGCGCGTGGGTAGGGCGGCTGGGACAGGTGAGGGAGACGTCACCGGAAGTTCCCCAGTGCCGAACCCGAATGTGATTTTCCATAACCTTTAAAGCTACGGAGAATGTGGAGCGCGCATGCGCGGCCCCGGCTCCGCTGGACGCTGCCCAGGGCTGCCCTCCCATTGGCTCCGCATCAAAGCACCTTTTCCACTTTGGACAGCCGGTTAAATGATACCTCCCACGGTCGGTGGAAACCAAGAGGCAGCAAGAAGTAACTTCCTTACCTGAGTTTTTTTTTTAATATTTTATTTATTCATTTTCAAGCAGAGAGAGAGAGAGAACCAGGGCCACCACCTTGTGGGTCTGGCTTATGTGGGTCCTGGGGAATTGAACCCAGGGCCTTAGGCACCAGAGGCAAGTGCCTTAACCGCTGAGCCATCTCTCCAGCCCTTACCTGAGTTTTTTTAAGCCAGAATGTCAGGTGTGGTGGCGCACATCTTTAGTCCCAGCACTGGGGAGGCAGAGGGAGGAGGGTCGCCATGAGTTCAAGGCCACTAAATAGTGAATTCCAGGTCAGCCTGGGCTAGAGCGAGACCCTACCTCGAAAAAAACAAAAAAAAGGGGGGGGAGGACTGTGTGAGAGCAAATTGTTACAGGGACTTAGGGCTTCTTGCCGATGCACCAACATACGCCAGTGCACTTGGTGATACAGTAATTTGGGGGTGTCTCTGGATTCTTCTGAATTTGACCAGTGAAATCCGAATGTCAGGGCATAAGGTTTATGAAGATTTTATTATCGCTAAGAGCTTTGGGAGGAAAGGGGAGAGTTTAAGGGAAGAAAGGAAGGCATAGCTTTTGCCCCAAGGAGGCAAGAGGGAGTTTGAGAAGCCTACCCCAAGAGTCAGGTGGGCTTCTTTATGTAAGCCCCGGGGTCTGGCCAGTCCAGTCCTGACATCGGGTGTCAGGGGTCATGATTTCTGGAGAAAGGCAATCTTCCCAGAAATCTTAATTCTCTAGGAAGGCATTCTCAGAAGGGAGTGGGAGGACTCCCCAAGGGGGCAGCGATAAGGAAAGGCCAGACCCTTCTGACGACCTGGACTTTCTCCTACAGACCCAATGACAGTTCCCATGTTTAGCCAAGAAAAAGCTATGTACTTTGGGACTGTCACCTCTAAACTGTCTCAAAATGACTGGTGATATACCTACCCATCTTTGGCTTTCTTGTGAATCACATCATTGGCTTGGTCCATCCAAGGAGTCGCTGTTACTACTTTTGCACTAATTGAGGCTTCTCATCTCTTGCATTGAATAATACCATTGCCAATAGACTTAACCTCCTGTCTCATCTCTGCTTTGCACAAAAACCTCTACATTCATTCTCTCACTGGTTAAACAGAATCATAAACACATCCGTGAATATCTCCCAGACAGAAGTACCTGTAGATCATACACAACACCTGAGTCTCAACAGCAAGAGGCGGCCAAGAGCCAGAGAGACAACTCAGAGAAAAGTCCCAGTCTTTAAAAAAAAAAAAAAAAATATATATATATATATATATATATATATATATATATATACATACACACATACATGCATACATACATGCATGCATACATACATATATACTTATTTATTTATTTATTTATTTATTTATTTATTTATTTATTTGAGAGAAATCGAAAGAAAGGGGCAGGTAGAGAGAATGGGTGTACCAGGGCTTCCAGCCACTGTAACCGAACTCCAGATGCATGCGCCACTTTGTGCATCTGGATTTACCTGAATACCAGGGAATCAAGCATGGTGAGTCCTTAGGCTCTGAAGGCAAGCGCCTGACAGCTGAGTCATCTCTCCAGCCCCCCCAAACAGTCTTCAGTTCCAACTCTGGGCCCCCAGTGGGAGGGGGGCTTCAAGCACAGGTTACCCTATAGCATGCAGGCAGCCCCAGTGATAACAGGCTGGCAGTCCTGGCCACAGGTGACAGCCAGTTCTTCCAGGTTTTGAATCCACTGTGGGAATTTGGTCTGAAAGTGACTCCTGCATGGCAGGCTTGTACTAGAGAAGAAATCCACTGTCTCCAGGAGCCAGCTTGAGAAGAGCGAACAGGGACTGGGTGGGAGATGCCACCGAACAGTCCGTGAAGAGAGAGAGAAGGTCTGGTAGAACCTCCCCGCTGTGGAGGACTTCAGTGGGCCTGTGGCAATGGGGGAGAGTATTGAGTGTGGTTTATTGGGGTGAGGGGTAGGTCTGAGGGTACTGAGCAGAGGCCAGCAGCTTGCTCACCCCCCAGGCTGCCCACTTCAAGCAGACCTCATTGGTCCATGTTCATTCTTCAGTCTTCATGGCATTTGCCACAGCCCTGGGTACACAGAGAGCCCTTCAGAGCAAGGACACATGCTGTCTCATATGCCACAAAACGTATTAGAGCTAGCACAGCAGCTCAGGTACGCACACACAAAAAGAAGCCACAAGAATGAACACAGCCAAAGATGACCCTGAACTTGACTGGCCCAGTCTGAAACAGATCAGGGCTCAGTATCAACCTGTTTGGTGGGAGCAGAGAGGAATTACAATAGGCAGTACTTTCAATCCACACATGCTCTCCCTTGCTCCCCACCCCAGCCCATACCATGCAGATTCCAATGTTAGAGGGACAAGAAAGAAGTGCCTCCAATCCCAAGTTCCTTGCATATGTCAAGAAAGCCCCCTCTCCTGTCCTCTGCCCCTAGCAGCTGTGCTCAGAACCAGGTAACTAAGCCCTGCTACCTCACCTGAGTGAGGCCACATTCCAGGCTCTAATCCCCCCCCCCCAAGGAGTTCAATAGATGTTACAGATCACCTGATGAGGTAGGCTTGACTCATGGATGCTCACCCTCCCCACCCCACACCACCCTGCCATGTTCCACGTGTCCCAAGCAAAGCCCCTCTCTCAAAGTGACATACCCCCCTTCTCTGCTCCTTAACACCTATCTACTGCCCTTACGCAGGGTTTCAAAGCTTCTTTCTCTTTCCTTCAGATCCTGTCATTTTCTTCTGCCATTATATATAATTAAGTGCCAAAAAACTCAGCCCTCTATATCTCAAACCTAAACTTGGCACCTTGACTAGGAGAAATTTGGGGGCTCATTTTTTTCCTTTCCCCTTTTATTTAGTTATTCTGATGGCTTATAATGATTATCAATTTGACAGGAATTACCTGTGAGAAACTATCTTGTTTGAGTTAACGGAGGAGAGAGATCCCACCTTAACTGGGTGGCACCATTACTGGATAAATGGGAGAGAGCAGACTGAGCAGGGGCATCGATCACCCTCTGCTTCCTCACTGTGGACTGAACGTGGCCAGCTGCCTCCAGCTCCTGCCACCATGCCTTTCTCCCCACAGTGGAATATAGCCTGGAATTATACACCAGAATAACCCCTTCCTCCTTTAAAATGACTTTTGTCAGAGGTTTTGCCCCAGCAATGAGATGGTAACTAATATGTTATTCATCTGCAATTTGATTTTCATCTCATTCTTTTCCTCTTCATTTTCTTTTCCTTGAGCTTGCTTAGTTATGCCTCCCCTTTCCCCTTTTTAATTTATTTGTAAGCAGAGAGATACAGACACAGAGAGTATGGGCATACTAGGGCCTCCAGCCACTGGTAACAAACTCCAGATGTACGCACCACTTTGTGCATCTGGTTCATGTGGGTAGTGGGGAATTGAACCCAAGTCCTTAGACTCTAGAAGCAAGCACCTTAACTGCAGAACCATCTCTCCAGCCCCCCTTTCCCCCCTTTTTAATTTTAATAATACTTTTACTTTTATTAATTTTTAGTTTTTCACTCGTTTTGTCCCTTTTTCCTATAGTTTAGTGGTGGATTAATTATGGGTTTGCTGGGTCTTGACAGCTGGTTCATTTTGTGATGTACTGCGCTTTGCTTTCTCCTCTCTGAGTGGTACTGAGACAGATTAAAGGTGACAGGACTCTGAAAGTGGACATAAGTTGAGAACTGAGAATCCAAGTTGGGTTTTTTTTTCCTTGTCTCCTCTTTCCTAAAACCTCACCACAGTAGGTGAGTAGGTGCTTGTGGTCTTCCTTAGAGAAGAAAGGAATCACTGTAAAGTGATTACTCCCTTCCTGAGAGCCTAGTGACATTCAACAGCTCCCATCAGGACTCAGTCCCTCATCCTGTAAATTCCTGATCCCCCGATCTGTCTTTAGGTGGATTTTCCATGTCTCGGAACCCCAGTCCTGACTCTCTTCAGGCAGAGCTCTATGAGCCGTAATCTCTCTAAACTCTTTTACAAAATCTTTCTAAGTTTTATCCTCTGGTCTATGGGTTTCCCTCATCAAATTTTATGAGGCAAGAACCCAGAAGACCACTGACTCAGTGGACACTCTGTGTGTGAGAATGCTCAGCACTTTAGTTCCCCAGTTATTGCACACCTGAAAACTATGAAAGGCTCCAGCACTCTCAAAGACATCCTCCTCCATTCATGTATCAAGAGAAGGCTTCTAAAATGATGGTCACATCCATCCCAACAGATGCATAGATCTCAGCGTGGAAACACACACAAGAAACCAAAACTCATACTATGGACAGGGACTCCCCCCACATTCTCACTGACGTCACCTGTGACAGCATTCTCGTTCTTGTGATGGGTGAGAGAGGGTCCAGGTAGAGCAGCGACCAGCTCGCTTGTAGCAGGCAAGTGATCACGAGCTTTAAAGCACCTTCCCTGGGTGAAGAGGGACCAAAGCACAGCCTGGGGTCTCTGAACTTGTGTCTTGGTTACCATTTCTACTCCATCCTGCCCACCTTTGGGACAATCTAGGTGCCTTCCTTCCTGGAATAGGTGGAAGCTTTCTTAGAAGCTATCCTTACCCACAGTTCAGTCTGCTATCATTAGATGTATTAGAAGCAAGAATATGTCTAAAAATGGAAAGTACCCATAAAGGTGACAAGATTTCCAGGGAAAAGGGCAGCAGAGTCTGGCACGATCCTTGAGGAGAGGCTCCTGGAGGAGGGGCAGGAGCTCACAAAGCTTGCTTGTTTCCAAAGCCCCCTCCTTCCTGTTAGGGATGGCCAGTGGTTAGCTCTCTTATTTATATCTTCCATGGTGCTCCCCACCTCACAGGTTTACCCTAACATGTGTTTTAACCCTAACAGACTCCTTCAAAATATAGCAATGACGTCATCTTGGTACAGGAAGCCCTGAGAACCCAGGTCCTTTCACATCCGTTCTATGTGGGCTTCTGATTGGTAAAGATTGTAATATCTCTCTTCACTATTTAGATAGTACCACTCAGAAAGCATCATCCCTTGCTTCCCCTCCTTCCCTTCCTGCTGACATCATGCCACATATGTAAGTTTCTTTATGAAATCACTTGGGGACATGATAAGGAAGATCACCTTTGAATTTTAAACAGCAGGACATTGGGATGGTGCCCAATTAAATTATTGTCAGTATTGATAAATAAAATACTCGTCAGTGGGGATGAGAAGTGATAGGTGGGGAGTGGAGAGAAAAGCGAAGTTTAAGGACGGCAGGTGTTTAGGCTGCACAGAGAGATGTCTTTGGAGGGATGCCCACTGCTCCCCTCCAATGGTTCCAAAGCTGATGCTCAAGTGTCCTGTGAGCTTTCCAGATCTCTCCAGTTATAGTGTAACTTTCCACAGAATCTGGAACACAAAATGACTCCCGGTTCATCTATACACATCTGTTGTTCTGTTACTTTTAGGAGGGTGGGAGTCAGTAGTGAAAGAAATGTGAAGAAGAAAATGCAGGAAAATCTGATCAAACGTAAATGATTGAAGTGGCACATACGGAATTTAACAGAAATAGAATCAGATTCTAAAACAAGCATGCATTCAATTTTGTTCTGATGCCAACCAACAAAGTCCCACAAAGCTGAGCATGTTGCAGTCTTGCCACGGACACATGCCGGCAGTCAGAAGCCCTGCTGTCATTTCTGGAACAATATTCCACATTACTGCCATTTATAAAATCCTATCAGCAACATCATTATGCCTTGTTCTTGCCTGCAGCCTGGGAAGGTAAAATAAGGTAGGCATTCTCTCCTAAACCTGATAGGTGAGGCTGAACGAAGCCTCTTCTGAAAAAGCTGATCTCAATTCACTGACGAGGCCAGGGAAGTAAAACCTCTCTCCTGGCCTGTTTCTCTTCCTCTACCACACATCCCTTTCATTCTCTCCACCACGTGAATGGTTATTTATGAATACTTCCCCCATTCTTGTAAGAAATACAATCAAAATGGCTTAGAATAAAATGAAAGATTTGACATCATCAAATTATGTTGGAAGGATTTGAGATTTTCTGTATCCTGAGTTGCCATTTCTTAACAAATCCATTAAACATCCACTGAAGACTTAGTAGAGACATTTTTACCACTGTTTCTTCTAGAAGTAAAATATCTACATAATACCTTGAGCTAAAACCTACAAAATATGTGCTTACTATAAATTCTCTTCATTAATGCTTATGATTCAATTTCTTTCCATTTTTACTGTATTTTTTCAAATTTCTAAAAAGATAATGGTAATAATGCATAAGCACCATTAATATCTTAAAAAATCTTTGCAGAAGGAAGTTTAAAAATCACAAAAGTACTCAAGCAGATGTGGTTATTACAATAAAAAGAGGAAGTCTGAAGAAAAAAAGGTCTCAGTATTAGAATGGGAGCTGTTGGCATATACGTGTGCGCTCAGTGTGGCAGTCACATGTGGGAGTTCTAGGGTTGACATTTTGGAGGCATGTTCCACACAAAGCCCTCGTTCATTGAGACATCATTATAAGAACATATGATGGATGCTTTACTTTAGACAAGATGTGAGAACAGTTTAAGAACAGCCCAGAGAAGAGCAAGCTGAAATGTTTCTCCTCTGAGCATTGTTTCTCTCCTAAACTTTCTTTTTTGTAAAAGCAGAAAAGTCATTCACTCTTGCATTCAGGTAATAGCTTCTGAATACAAAATTAGAATTTAGTAACGTAACATATCAGCAGAGAAATTAATTGGGCCTTAAATATACAGTCATAGTCTCAATTGACTTGTTATTTGCTATTTGAAAGTCACTTCATATATATATATATATATATATATATATATATATATATATATATATATATATATATATATATATTAAGCTGGGCATGGTGGCACACGTCTTTAATTCCAACACTTGGGAGGCAAAGGTAAGAGAATCACCATGAGTTTGAGACCACCCTGAAACTACATAGTAAATTCCAGGTCAGCCTGTGCTAGAGCAACACCCTACCTCAAAAAAATATTCTATTTATTTATTTATTATTTATTTGAGAGAAAAAGAGAATGGCACACTAGGGCCTCTGGCCACCATAAACAAACTTGAGATGCATGTGTCACCTTGTGCCTCTCTTTACATGGGTGCTAAGGAATCAAACTCAGGTCCTTGAGTTTTGCAGACAAGCTCCTTGATCACTAAGCATGACCCTGATACTATTCTTTAAAAAAAATTTTTTGGCTTCATTGTTTTGAGACATCTGTAACCCAGTCTAGCCAGATTCTCTGGTGAGGAAAGGACAGTCCCTAAGCCCAGACAGTCGTTCATATAACCTACAGAAAATGTCTAGCATTGTTTACTGTATAGTCTATCTTGGTTTTTTTTGTTTGTTTTTCGAGGTAGGGTATCACTCTAGCCCAGGCTGACCTGGAATTCACTATGTAGTCTCAGGGTGGCCTTGAACTCACATGATCCTCCTACATCTGCCTCCCAAGTGCTGGGATTAAAGGCGTGCACCACCACACTTGGCTTTAAGCTATCTCGTTTTTAACCATTCTTCCAAAATATTAGCAGAGACAAGCTTGGTGGCATATACCTTTAATCCAAGCACTTGGCGGGCAAAGGTAGAAGGTTCTTGATGAATTCAAGGCCAGCCTTGTACTACAGAGCGAGTTCTAGGTCAGCCTGGGCTACAATGAGATCCTGCCTCAAAACAAATAAACAAACAAACAAAAAAAACAAGAAAATAGTAGCAAAGGCACAACTTGAATCCAAAAAAAAAAAAAGAGGTCTTTTAAAATCAACTATTTGGCACAAGAAACTCATTTGAAGAAACATTTTCTCCCTTTCATCTGAGATGACAATCAGCACGTACTCATATATTCCTCTCTTTGTCCTCTGAGGCACAAGCCTGCAGGTCATTGCTAATGGACATGATTCACAAAGGCCAGAGCATCCTCCTGGAAAATAAATGTTTCTCCTTCTGTTGTTTCCCTCTTTCCTGCTTCTTTGCTCCTTCCCTTTTTCTTTCCTTCTTTACTTGTACACCAACTCATAAAACTAGCATTAACCAAGTTTTGTTTTAAGATAAGATGGAAGAATTGGATGTTAAAACATGAGAATGAGGAAGAAAGGTTTTTCTTACAGAATATGTGCTGTATTTCTCTGTCGATATCTAGAAATCTTGTGATTCCGAAAATGCAGCGCTGCTCTGAGCCTGTATATTGGCAGCTTTCCCAAGAGCCCTTCTCGGTTGTTGGGACCCATGGTGCAGGTGAGTGGAGTTCCCCAGAGCACATGCTGACATAGAATCCAAGTCTAGGTAGTGTGCTCCCTGCACAAGCCGCTGAGACTCAGTCTTCTGGGTAACTCTGGCAGATGGCACAAATGAATCATGACTAGTCCTACTGAAAAAGAGCTAGGGCTGTCCTTGAGGGCGAAGACAGAAAGGAGGCCAAGAAAAACCTTGTGGTATTTCATTGGAATCATTGGTATTAGTTTGAATCTTTTAAAAAAATTTAATGTATTTACATATACCAAAACATCATGCACATAAGAAGATATAACTAACAGGGGTACTTCAAGTAACAGAATAAAGTTTTTATCTATGATATGCAATTATAAAACACAATATAAATGGATATTTAGTCTCTTCTCAACCAAAACACAGTACCAATTGTGTATGAAAATTGAGGTACAGGAGGTTGGGAAGATAGCGCAATGGTTAAAGGTACTTGCTTGTAATGCCTGCCAACTCAAGTTCAAGTCTCAAGCCACTTAAAGCTAGATACAAAAAGTGAGGGCTGGAGATATGTCTTAGATGTTAAGGTGCTTGCCACCAGTTCCAAAGGACCTGGGTCCAATTCCCCAGTACCCATGTAAGCCAGATGCACAAAGTGGCGCATGCATCTGGAGTTCATTTGCAGTGGCTGGAAGCCCTGGTGTGGCCATGCTCCCTTCCCCACTCTCTGTATCTCTGTGCTGCAAATGAATAAATGAAAAAAAAAATTAAAGTGTCACAAGCATCTGGTGGCAAGAGGTCCTGGTACACACACATACACTGATGTATACACATCCAAATAAATAAATTTTTTAAAGATTGAGGTATTGGGACTGGAGAGATGGCTCAGTGGTTGAGGCGCTCACCTGAAAAACCTAATGATCCAAGTTCAATCCCCCAATTCTCACATAAAACCAGATGCACAAAGTGGTGCAGGCATCTGGAGTTGATTTGCAACGGCAAGAGGCCCTGGAGCGCTCTCTCTCTCTCTCTCTCTCTCTCTCTCTCTCTCTCTCTCTCTCTCTCTCTCTCTCTCTCTCTCTCTCTCTCTCCCTTGCAAATAAATAAATATTTTTGAAACACAGATTGAGGTATATGTAATGGAATATTCATCATCCTTAAAACAGAAGAAAATCCTGCCATTTTAAGCTTCATGAATGAACATGGAGATCATTATGCAGAGTGAAAGAAACCAGATATAGAAAAAAAAATACTGCAAAATCTCACTTATGGCCGGGCGTGGTGGCACACGCCTTTAATCCCAGCACTAGGGAGGCAGAGATAGGAGGATCACCGTGAGTTCAAGGCCACCCTGAGACTACATAGTGAATTCCAGGTCAGCCTGGACTAGAGCGAGACCCTACCTCAAAAAAACGAAAAAAAAAATCTCACTTATGTATAGAATCTTAAAAAGTCAAATATATAGAAACAACTGAATGGTGTTGGCCAGGGGGAGGAAGAGAAAGTAAATGAGAAGAGCTACATCAAGGATACAAAGTTGTTTTGTGGGATGCAATAAATTAGAGATCTAATGTGTAGATAATGACAATAGTTAATAATATATTTATATTGAGAGTTTGCTAAGATGTTTTTATGACAAAATAAGGAGGTAATAACATTGGGAGATGGATGTGTTAATTGGCTTGACAATAGTAATGACCTCACTCAACATATGTTTATTCAAGTATACTCCCTAAATATAAACAATATGATAATGAATGCAAGCAATTATAGAAAATAACAGTTATACAATAAACTATTAAGCTGAAAATGTATAGGAATGTGGTACAAAAAATAGCATAAAGGAAGTGTTGTAGTCAGCTTTCTAGTTGCTGCACAGAAAGAACCCAAACAAAAGTGGCTTGTGGAGAAATGGGTTTATTTGGCTTACGGACTCGAGGGGAGACTCCATCCTGGCAGGGAAAATGATGGCATGAGCAGAGGGTGGACATCACCTCCATCACAGCACTGCAAACAGTGGCAGGAAGGTGTGCCAAATACTGGCAAGGGGGAGCTGGCTTATAACCCCATAAGCCCACCCCCGACAAGGTTGTAAAACCCAAACTGCCATCAGCTGAGGATCAATTACCCAGAACACATTCATTTGTTGGTGGGGGACACCTGGATCAAACCATGACAGGAAGTAAAGAAGAAAAAGCTGTATTAGACTAAGAAAGTGATGCCAGGTGGCCATTTGAATCCACAGGGACAGATGAAGAAACCAGAAATGGGGCTAGGGAGATGGTTCAGAGGTTAAAGGCATTCACTTGCTATTGCCTGACAGCCTGGCCCAGGTTCAATTCCCCAGCACCTATGTAAAGCCAGACACACGTAGGAGCACATGTCTGGAGTTCATTTGCAGAGGCAAGAGGCTCTAGTGTGTCCATACTCTCTTTCTCTCTCTCTTTCTTTCTCTCCCTTTCTCCCTCCCTCCCTCCATCCATCCATCCATCCTTCCTTCCCTCTCTCCATCTATCTGTTGCTCTCTCTCTCTCAAATAAAAAATGTATTAAAAAACAGAAATGAGGGCTGGAGAGATGGCTCAGCAGTTAAGGCACTTGCCTCCAGTGCCTAAGGCCCGAGGTTCAATTCCCCAGGACTCACATAAGCCAGACCCACAAGGTGGTAGCCCTGGTGTGCTCTCTCTCTCTCTCTTTCTCTGTATCTCTGCTTGAAAATGAATAAATAAAATATTTTTTAAAAAACAAAACAGAAATGAGCAGGGTGTGGTGGTTCACACCTTTAATCCCAGCACTAGGGAGGCAGAGGTAGGAGGATCACCGTGAGTTTGAGGCCACCCTGAGACTACATAGTGAATTCCAGGTCAGCCTGAGCTAGAATGAGACCCTACCTCAAAAAAACAAAACAAACAAGCAAACAAAAAAAACCAGAAATGATTAATAAAAACATTAAACTAAAATAACAGATATTTTTTCCTTTCTTAGTTTTAAGAGACATAAAAGTATATAAAGTATAACAATGTAATGTTGGGTACATAATCACTTTTATGTGTGAAAGGTATGATCTAGTAATAATACCACAAAACAGGAGGAGAAATAGGTAGGTATCTATATGAGAGTAACACTTCTATGTCTTACTGAAAGTTAGTATACATTTGAATCTGATGCTAATAAATTACGTTGTGCAAGGTCACCACCTTGAGGGCACCACGAAAACATGAATCAGTGCCTCATTAAGGAAGGAACTAGTTTAGACCTTTTTTCCATCTGCCTTCCATCATGTGAGGGCATAGTGCTTCCTCCCCTTATCCCCGCCCCCACTGCCCCAGAAGGGGGCCAACAACAAGGCATACTAGAAACAGAATGTTTCCAGACCAGGAAAAACAAACTTCCATAACCTGCAGACCAGCTGGCCTATGATAATTTATTACAGCGGCACAAACACAGACAGAAATTGTTCACTTAAAGAAAAGAAATTAAGAGAAATAGGAACAAAGAAGTCATGATACATATAGATAACAGGAAGTTTTCTTGCAAACTCAACTATATCACTAAAGACAGAGAGGCTATTCACACCTCCCTGTGAGCGGTTGCCTAGGCATATGGGAAGCCCTGGGATTCATTCTCCTTGCCAACAAAAAAGACAAAAAAGAAATTTTAATTGGCTTTCCAAATAATGTCTTATTTTTAGCTATCATACAAAATAATGGGTGTCATTATGGCATGCATGACATACTTTGCTCATGGTCACCCCTTAATAACCCTGTCTTATGAGGATACCCATTTGGAACCCATGTGCCTTCTATTCAATGGACACAAAACCTAGATGTCCATATGGCTGTGGTTTAAGCCTCTTAGCTTGTGATGCTTTGTTATATCCGTCCTGGGCATAGATACAGGTGCTAAGCAGGGCCAGCTTGTCTTAGATCAGCTCCTTTAGAACATCCCCTGGAGATAGAGATTTGGTGCAGGAGGTTTACCTTGAGAAACACTCCAGGAAGGGAACAGGGCTGGGCAGCAGGATGGGGGATATTTCAGTGTAGTTGCAGCAGAAGCCGCCACAGAATTGGGGGGAAGCTGAACTCTTCTAACTGATGCATTGAAGACAAGGTTTTGAAAATCTACGTAGACAAGTGATCCCTATAACCTTAGGCAAGGCAGATACGTTAGTCGAGGGCAGTTCCTAGCAAGGGACTCAGCTGTGAGTCAACAGTAATGTACATTGTTGGCATCTGGGTGAAAGGGGTGCTTGGTCCTGATCTGGGAAATGCACAAAGCACTTCTTGCACTTGCGATTGCTTCACAGAGCAGAATTCTGCAAATGCAACACCAGAGCAGGAGAGGCCAAAGGCCAAGGGGGAACCTACCATTGTTCTCAGTGGACATATCGTCCAACTGCCTTCTAAATATTTGTGTTTGTACCATCAATTACTGCTTCTATAAGCCCTCATGGAAGACGTTTCTTTTTGCATTGGTAAGCAGTTAATGCAGAGACCCAAGACTGGTCAGTGCCAAGAAGTGACATTGCATGTTCAGCCTTAAACAGGACATCCATATCACCTACTCCAAGGCTCAAGGAACATCCTGGGCAAAGGATGAAGAGAGTGTAAGTGCCGGAGGATGGGGAGGAGTGCTGTGAACACTTCTGAACATGACATGCCGATGCACTCATGAACTCACAACAGTGGTTAGCTGCCTAAGACTGCGCCCTCAAGGTTCTGCCTTGGATGAGGGAGAGTCTCATAAGGCTTCAAACCTCCCTATGGAGCTAATGGCAGTTAATAGTTGCTGGGGAAGAGGGTCACTTTCTTCAGTGTCTTAGCCACTGTTCTAGTAAATGACCCCCCATGCTCATCCAAGCAACCCTAATTAAAACCATTGATACACACACCAAAAAAGACATGAAAGCCGGGCATGGTGGCACACACCTTTAATCCCAGCACTGGGAGGCAGAGGTAGGAGGATAGCTGTGAGTTCTAGCCTGGGCTAGAGTGAGATACTACCTCAAAACAAAACAAAGAGACATGAAAATAGGAGGGTCCCATTGGGAAGAATAAGGAGGGGTCAGTGGGAGTAGGAGGGGGACAAGAGAAGACAATTGGGGTTAATATGATCAAAATACATTATATACAAGTACGAAATGATCAAAATATAAATGCATATTTTTAAAGAGCTGAAGATGCAGCTAGGTGGTCGAATGCTTACCTAGTATGCAGGGACCCCCAGCCCTGTGCCACATAAAACAGGCACAGCGGTGCACGCCTGTAATCCCATCACGGGGGGGGGGGTAGAGGCAGGAGTCAGAAGTTGAAGGACAACTTCAGCTACATAGAAAATTTGAAGCCAGCTTGGAATACATGAAACCCTGTCTCCAAAAAAAGAAAAAAGAAAAAGTGGACAGGTAAGGTTATTTTTTAAAATATTTTATTTATTCATTTTCAAGCAAAGAGAGAGAGAGAGAGAGAGAGAGAGAGAGAGAGAGAGAGAGAGAGAGAGAGAGAGCTGGCTTATGTGGGTCCTGGGGAATTGAACCTGGGGCCTTAGGCACTGGAGGCAAGTGCCTTAACCGCTGAGCCATCTCTCCAGCCTGAGGTAAGGTTATTTTTAAAGTGTTATACAGCAAAAAGATGTCATTAAGAAAGGAAGGCCAGAGAAAGAGAGAGAGAGAGAGGAGAGGAGAGGAAGTACTTGTAAGTCACTTAACTGACAAGCAATTGTTTCCAGGCTACATGAAGAATTCTTACCATTCTAAAGTAAGATGACCAGCAGGTAAAGGAGGATATGAATAGCAAGTTACTATGAGATATACAAGTGGCAAGCACCTGAAGAGATGTTTGTCATTAGTCACCCAGGAAAATTCAGACATAAACCACAATGAAACACCAATTTACTCTCCTAGGAATGGCTAGAATAAAAGAAGAGGGCTGGAGAGATGGCTCTGCAGTTAAGGCAGTTGCCTGCAAAGCCTAACCCACATAAATGAAATCCAGTGCATCTGGAGTTGTTTCAGTGGCTGGAGGACCTGGCATGCCCACTCTCTCTGTCTCTCTTCTGTCTCTCTCTGCTTTCAAATAAATAAATATATTTTAAAAATAAAAAAAGAGTTAGAGTAACTGCAGGTCGATGGGTTTGTGGAAAAATAATTACGTTTGAGGAAGTAAAATAGCTCCTTTGGGAAGTTTGACTATTTCTTAAAATGCTAAACATAGTGTTGACATGTGACCAAACACACATAAGCCCATTAACTTATAATAATTGGGGGGGGGGTTGAGGTAGGGTCTCGCTCTAGCCCAGGCTGACCTTCACTATGTAGTATCAAGGTGGCCTTGAACTCATGGCGATCCTCCTACCTCTGCCTCCCAAGTGCTGGGATTAAAAGCATGCACTAGCATACCCCAAAGGTTATAATAATTTTTAAAATAAAATAGAATAAAAGTTATTTGAGGAGCGAGCATGGTGGCTCATGCCTATAATCCCAGCACTGGGGAGGCTGAGGCAAGACAGTTGCCATGAATTAAAGGCCAGCCATGTCTATATAATGAGTTTGACGCTAACCTGAGCTACAAGACAACACTAAACTACCATTAGAAAATAAAAATATACTGGGCTGGAGAGATGCTTTAGCAGTTAAGGTGTCTGCCTGCAAAGCAAAAGGACCCAAGTTCAATTCCCCACATAAAGCCAGATGCCAAAGGTGGCACATGTGTCTGGAGTTTGTTTGCAGTGGTTGCAGGCCCTGGCTCTCTCTTTCTCTCTCTCTCTCTCTCTCTCTCTCTCTCTCTCTCTCTCTCTCTCTCTCATAAATAAAATGTCTTTTTTAAAAAAGAAAATAAAAATATACTAACATATGCTTAGATATAAAGTCCTCCTTTAAATGAATACTTAGACATTTGACTCAGAAAATGGGGTGTTCAGATATATATATATATATATATGTGTGTGTGTGTGTGTGTGTGTGTTTGTGTGTGTGTGTGTGTGTGCAATGAGAATTACTAGCACAGCAGAAGAATTTGATGCAGGTAACATAAATCAGTGCTGTGGATCTGGGGTAAAGTTGGGGAGAGAAACGTGAGTTCCTTGGGACGATGACGTAACTCACACCCACACGTATAGAAATACCGTTCTTTTCAGTCTTTTTTTGTTTGTTTGTTTGTTTGTTTTTTGGTTTTTCTAGGTAGGGTCTCGCTCTAGTCCAGGCTGACCTGGAATTCACTATGTAGTCTCAGGGTGGCCTCGAACTCATGGTGATCCTCCTACCTCTGCCTCTGAGTGCTGGGATTAAAGGCGTGCACCACCACACCCGGCTTTCTTTTCAGTCTTGAATTATAGCCAGAGAGAGAAAAAGATACAGCCTCAGAAAGTATAGGCTACTTAAGGTATTCATGAGTCTTCTTACTCAAATAAAACAAATCAAATATTAGCTTCAAGCTTACTGATTTTCCTCCATTATTTTGATATAATATAGAAAGTTCTTCAAATATTTATACTTTAAAATGACTGCAACATACTGGTTATCAGTAGGATAAATATTATCAGTATACATAATAGGAAACAGAGTGAGAGTGGTCAGCAGTGACTTTAATTTTACTCCTTCCACAGACAAAAACACCTGTGGAGGGTTTCAAGAACTATACATGTGCTGGAGGGGCCAAATTTCCAACCACTGAAAACAAGTCTTTAAATGTCACTTCTCAGAGAATCCCTTTCCTGAGACCCAAGACTGAGTCACTTATAATATCATGTCCTGGTGCACATGCATGATATTCACTTGTGGATAAGTAATTATGCTTATGTGATACTATTTGAAATTATAAAGCAGTAAGGATACAAAGTGAGTAATGTAGATTAAAAACTCTTCTTTCCATGGCTCCACATTTAAAGGTGCTTGCTTGCAGAGCCTGCCATTATGCATTCGATTCACCAGTAAAGCCAGACACACAAAGTGGCACATATGTCTCAGTGCATGCATCTGAGGTTTGTGTGCAGTGACAAGAGACAATGGCATACCCATTCTCTCTCTCTCTCTCTCTCTCTCTCTCTCTCTCTCTCTCTCTCTCTCTCTCTCTCACGCTCTCTCTCTCTCACACACACATATTAAAATAATGTTGAAAAAACCCTGCTCTTTCCTTAGTGGGGTTTACATCCTCACAATCTTGTTTCTGCCTTAAAACTGTTCTCAGTCAGATGAGGTAGTGCACATCTTTAATCCCAGAGGTAGGAGGATCAGTGTGAGTTTGAGGACAGCCAGGGACTACAGACTGAGTTCCAGGATCGCTTAGCCTAGAGTGAGACCATACCTTGAAAAAAACAAAAAACAAAAGAAAAAAAACAAAGAAGACTTTCTAACCATGCAATTTTCTATGACTTTTGTTTATGCATTCAAGCATTTCATAGGCATGTTACCGTGCATTTATAGTAACAATTCCTAAGAGAGAAACAGATGAGTCAGGTCACTTCTACCTGATTCTATGGCAGCCAGAGGCAGATCTGTTCTCTTGACTCATTACCTACCAGTAGTAAATTAATTGTTAGAATTATTTAAAGACAAAAATGTTAATATCACAGTAAAGGGGAAAAAATAGCCATTTTCAACCTAGTCGGTTGAGACCAAATTTGTGAGAGGAAGTATGTTAAGTCAGCTCTCTTCTAATAATTCTGTCCTTACTATCTGTTGCGGTCAGCTTTCTAGTTGCTGTGCAGAAAGAACCCAAACAAAAGTGGCTTATGGAGGAATGGGTTTATTTGGCTTATGGACTCAAGGGGAGACTCCATTCTGGCAGGGAAAACGATGGCATGAGCAGAGGGCTGGACATCACCTCCGCCACAGCACTGCAAACAGCGGCAGGAAGGTGTGCCAAATACTGGCAAGGGGAAGCTGGCTTATAACCCCCATAAGCCCACCCCCAACAACACAGCTTCATCGAGGTTGTAAAACCCAAACTACCATCAGCTGAGGATCGATCTATCAGAACACATTCAATTGTTTGTGGGGGACACCTGGATCAAACCATGACAGTCCGCCCCTGGCCCCCACAAACTAATAATCATACATGATGTAAATACAATGCATTCAGCTCAACTCTTAAGTCCCCACAGCTTTCAACTGATCCATAATACCAAAAGTAAACCCGTAAAGGCACAGAACATTCACAATGCAAAACATGAGGCACAGCAAAAACAGATTGACTAATACAAGATTTAAAACAAACAGGGCACCATCAATCTCTAACTCCAAGCTCAATGATTCTAACCAATAACACAAGTCTCTTGGAGATTCAATTCCGCCCCTCCAGCTCGGCTACTCACAGTCCGGGAAAACATCATCCGGTACTGGCACTCGCCTTGGCATCCATCCATAGTCCTGGAATTCTTTGAGTCTCCATTGCAACCCACAGTTCATCCTCATGGCTCCATCAGGCTCCATGCAGGCAACCTTGCACACCTGCTTCACATGCCGATGGCCATTTTTCAAAAACAAAACTGTGTTGCAAATCCAATGACCCTCTCTTTCTAACCAATCTCCATTCCACAGAACCAGGTGGGCTACCAATTTGTTAATCCAGGGGGGATCAAA